>MU574226.1:1418372-1439523 GCA_024362625.1 Silurus asotus | reverse complement strand
TATATATATAAAAATAATTAATTTATTTATTTGAACCTTTTTTAAGTTAATAGTTTGTGGTAGATTTGTTACTTTTTGTTTCTTGTAACATTTTTTTTTCCTTTATTTTTACACTTCAACATTGCCATTTGTAAATTTTCAGATCTCTAAAAAAAAAAAAACTGTGGTTGCAGATGGTATTAGTGTGCTAGCAGGCACTTTCATTTTTACTTCTGTTGTTTTCCTGCATATAGAGTGGGATGCCATGTTTTTCGAGTGGCATATCAAACCCGTAGTGGAGAAGTCCTTTGGCGTTGGACCCCCTCTTGATATTTGTCATGAATAGTGATTACAAATTGTAGAAAGCGTGAAATCTTTTTACACGGCCGACATTTTTCACTATTCATCTGCTGCTCAAACTGTTAAAACACGTCCACACTACTGACAGGCGCAGAAAAGCTTCTCGATTTCTGTTATAATGAAATTTTTCTCATGTGTTAGCTTTAGGTGTTTAGGTGTTTTATATGTAGTAGGAGTTTGGAAAACAAGAACATGAATCAATTACAGTTGCTCAGGATCTTATATGTTCAATCTTTAAGCAATACCATTCGCTCATTAATTTATTTCTTGAAATATTTCCAAGTAGTTTTATATACAGTATTTGTATCTGTCATTAAAATTGGTCTGTAATCAACTTGTGGGTTTGTGCGTTTTTTTTGCTTGAGTTTATTTTCTTACTTCTGCTAAAAGCACTCCCAATTTAGACAGAATGAAGATGAGGTTATACAACCCATACCGAGCAAATTGTTGGCAGACACTCCTGAAGCATTTATCTTTTCACAATTGGGCAAGTGTTTAATGAGGATATAAATTTTCATTTGTTCCATGCATTAAATTTAACATCAGTCAGAGGGTGCTGTGATGGAGAATGATATTTTCAAGCAACTCATCTTACCAAAGAATCAAATCATACCATAACTTTAATCAAGTTAATTCATTCATTCATTCAATCATTCATTTATTCAGGGTGGTTCCACAGGATATCTCATTAAACTATAAGCAAGGTGAGATGGGAAGCTAGTGTATGCCACACTCAATCAATTTAGAATGTGTTCCATGCACTTGCATGTTTTGTACGGTTAGAAGAAACCAGAGAATACAAACAGAAAATGTCAGATAATAAAAGTTTTAAAAAATGACCAAAAGTAGACATGGGTCCACCAAATGTACAAACAGACTAAACAAAGCTAAGCAAGTGACATACAAACTGGGACAAATACTGGAAAAAAATGAAAAGGCTTGTAATGAGAGTACTAAAACAAACTGAGCGTATACTTCGTAATCTGACTGAATGACTCAATTTAACTGTGGCAATGAGTGTATCTGACTGAGTCCAGGTGCTCAATCAGTTATCCAGTGACTGTGAATATGGAAGTGTATGAGTTTTGTGGAGTGCTGTTTATGCTGGACATCTTTGTAGGTCACAGTGCCTGATAGGAATTTTAATAATATGAGGCAGTTGGGGTTAAAAAAAAAAAAAACTGCACAAACTAAAACTGCAATTGAAAAAGAAAAAAAAAGGCTGCTGCTAAACAAGATAAAAAAACAGATAGAAACCTTGACATTACCAGAAAAAAAATGTAAACAGCAAAACAAAATACCTGTACAAAAGCCTGATAGCTACATAATTGCAGAGAAAAACTGAGAATATACTTCACAATCCGATTGAATGAGTCCAATTTACTGTTGCAGGTGTGCTCAATCAGAAACTGGGTAACTGATATATGTGTGTTTGTGTGTGTGTGTGTGTGTGTGTGTGTGTGTGTGTGTGTGTGTGTGTGTGTGTGTGAGTGAGTGAGAGTTCTGTAGAGTATAGCCCATGGTGGCCATGTTTGTAGAGACTGGAGTTTATGGTTTGCTGTTACATGAAAAAGACTATGAGAAAGTCCCACGCTTTGGATCAAACTAGGGAATGTGAAGAGGGAGCAGTAAGTGATGTCACCCTGCAGGTGTAATTACTTTCAAAGAAGCTTTTTTCCATCTTGCAAAAATCCAGTGTCTAGAAATAGAAATCCACAAGGACAACAAGCAAACACACACACACACACACACACACACACACACACACACACACACACACACACAGCACCTTTATATCATTTTATTTAAAGCATAGGCCTGAATGAAAATGAAACACAGTGTGGTCTTTGCCTATAGCCATTTATTATTTGACATGACAGACACACTAATCGATTCGTAAGATCACATAATATTCATCAATGCAGGTAAATACAATCAGAGGTCTGCAGTGAGTGAGGACTGAAAACACTGACGCTTCCCCGCTGACATATCGCTCAGCTCGAGTGACTTTCCGATCGATCGATGTGTTACACTAGCAGAGTTGAGTTTAGGATCTACAGGAAGCATGGTGTGACAAACCGAGCAGAACATAGAGAAACCTCAGAGACTTGTCAGTCAAAATTTGTTTGGAAGAAATAAGTATATAGCAAAGTTCAATGAATTATTAACTGTTTTGAAGGTGGTCAAGGGTTATCCCGTTCTCTGTAAGTTGTGACGTGGACTGCAAATGCTACTGTTTTTTTTGACTGATTTATTTTGTGCATAAAATTTTCTGCCATGAAGAGTTTTAATAATTCAAATTATGTAATTAAAGCTTGTAATATACGTATTATCCACAAATCTAAAAGCACTCATTAAATCAGTTCTACATAAAAAAAATTTTTATGCATTTATTCCATTCTATCAGCTGGAGTTATTATTATAACTATAATGAAAATTTTAATCTTAGCAATATTTACATGAAATATTAACATAAGCTTTTTTCTAATTTCTCAATGTTTTGCCCCTCAGGATTATTAGGATGCTATTATTGTTCGATGATTGTGTTTTACTTATTTTTCACACTTTTGCTTACATTAAAAAAAATAGTGACTTAGAAATGTTGCAGAATTTTGAATATAAATATTTTAGAAAGATTCTATAAATGATTTAGAATTTAAATAATGTGCATTATTTTAGGACTAGTAAAAAAAAAAAGAATATGGTTTGGAGACATGTATATATTAAACATATATAATTAAAAAAAAGTTTTTTTTAATTTGAGAACAGTAATATTCTTTATACTCGATATATTAAACTTTCTTTCGGCTTCTCCCATTTGGGGTCGCTGTCGGGGTTCTGGGCCACTGAGTAACTTTCAACTGCTCAATTGTAAGTCGCTGTGTATAACGGTGTCTTCCAAATGCTATAGATGGATTTTTTTTAATTGCAGTAATGATCTCTAATGAATTTCACCAAACAAACATAGATTAAAAATAACTGATAACTGATGTTATGAATAAACTCACAGTCAATGTGGACAGTAAACAATATTTCCTTCATAACCTACTGATGAACAAGTGGTGCTCCTTTAGCAGAAGACTCTTTCATCTATCTATCTATCTATCTATCTATCTATCTATCTATCTATCTATCTATCTATCTATCTATCTATCTATCTAAATAACTAACTAATTAACTAACTGTCTGCCTGCCTGCCTGCCTGCCTGCCTGCCTGTCTGTCTGTCTGTGTTCAGCTTCATGGTGTTATTCTTCTTTTTCAAACAGTTAACTTTTTATTGCCTTGCTAATGATGAATCTACCTGGAAAAAAAACACAAATTTAAACTTGAGGTTTGCCCCTTGCTTATGAGTAAAAAATAAATAAAAAAGCCACATAACAATGCTGCTATTCACCTGCCACCTACCACAAGCTGTTAAGCACAATTGCATTACAGCCCTGACACGCATACAACTGGTAAAATAGTTTGTAAATCATCAGGGTCTGGGTGGAGCAAAACTTGAAATTGAGAAAACCTACATTTCTAATTTCTAAGAAATTCTAAACTGAATTTTTCTTCCCACTGTATTTCTAGCATTGCATACCTGCTATGTATTTTTCTCTTTTCAATCTTTTTTATTGTATTTGTTCTTATTTCATAGGGTTATACCAATCAGGTGATTTTAAATATTGATTTAAACTG
This sequence comes from Silurus asotus, assembly GCA_024362625.1. Lineage (NCBI taxonomy): Eukaryota > Metazoa > Chordata > Actinopteri > Siluriformes > Siluridae > Silurus > Silurus asotus. The sequence continues at coordinate 1,435,502 of MU574226.1, read as the reverse complement.
GGTATACATTTATTTTTTTGAAAAAGGACAGATATCTTGTGTACAAAAATGAATGAATAGTTTTTAAATAATGTGTAAATGTGTATCAAGGTGATTAGCATTCTTCATAAATTAATAGTGGACCTTCATCATCAGAGGTAGACTCTAATATTCTGTGAGCAGAAGCACCCACAATTTATTGCAATTTGTCAGTAAATTCAGTGGTATTCTGTGTTACAACAAATATAAAATCCAAACATAAAATCCAGTTTGTAAAATAAGTTTACTCTTATGTATGCCAGGACAAACTAAAGTCTTTACAATTACCTGCTTTTGAGAAATCCAGCTAATACCATATTATTCAGACTATAAGCCGCTACTTTTTTCCAATGCTTTGAACCTCGCGGCCTAAACAATAAAGCTGCTAATTTATGGATTTTTACTGGGTTTTTCCCGGTTTCACGAGCTTCAAGCCAAAAAACTGAACCCCATAACATTAGACCAATGAAATTGCCGAACGGTTTCAGGTGAACCAATTACACTCTTTATATTAAATCAGATGCGCTCCCACTGAATCCCGCCGCACCACATCATAAATATGGATGTTGTTCCTCTGACGTTTGACCTGCCGCTCACTCGGACTGTAAAACAGGAAATGCGAATTATTCGTCACGCTGAAAACAACCGGGCATAAAAAAACACACTTCACCTGTGTTCTGAGCTGCACGGCATCGGGAGAAAAGATTCACCGATGGTGATTTTTAAACGCACGACGATGCCAAAAAATAAACTCTCAAGAGAAATTGTTGTGAAAGGAAGGAGGAAGACAGTGAACAATGACTTTCTTGGTAGGCTACTGTTTAGATTCAAACCATATAACAGGCACTGTCTTTTGTTAAAGCCTGTGTAAAGTTCATTAGTTTCAGTGTAGAAACCCGCGGCTTATAGACAGGTGCGGCGTATTTATGTTCAAAATAAAAATCTTTGTCAAATTCAGTGGGTATATGGGTATATATATGGGTGCGTTTAATAGTCCGGAAATCACGGTAAACATTTGTTATAATTCTTACTGATGCTGATTAATGCAATCTGAAGAATAAAGCAATTTGCTTTTGGCCATTAAGACTCTATTGAGAACCACATTGCAAACATTTTTTCCTAAAATGTACCCAAAATCTAGGATTGATATTATAAAAAACTAACCTAAGCAACTTCTTAAACAGTATATACATTACATGGACAAAGGTATAAGGACACCTGACTTTTCCAGCCATGGTGTGTAATGTTTCTCTAAACTGTTCATACAAATTTGTTGGCACACTGATATTATAGGATAAAAACTTTTAATCCTGACAATTTTTCTGTGCACAAAAGAAGCTCCAGGAAGGTATGGGTTGGAGTGTAAGATCTTGTGTTGCCTGCTATAGAGCTCTGACCTCAACAATACTGAACACCTTCAGCATAAATTAGAAAAAAGCACATAAAAACACATGCAGGTAAAAACTGTTATTTTATTATTTTATTTAAATTTTTGTGGTAAAATAAGGATTTTCTATCCTAAAAGAATTAAGCTTTAATAATAATAATAATAATAATAATAATAATAATAATAATAATGCATTTTATTTCATGGCGCCTTTCAAAACACCTAAGGTCACCTAGCTTTCAGAAGAGCTGTAATGCTTTTCTTGGGTATGCAATACATTCATTTCATCATCATCACCTTCATCATCAATAGTACTGCACAAATAATAATAATAATAATAATAATAATAATAATAATAATAATAATGCATTTTATTTCATGGCGCCTTTCAAAACACCTAAGGTCACCTAGCTTTCAGAAGAGCTGTAATGCTTTTCTTGGGTATGCAATACATTCATTTCATCATCATCACCTTCATCATCAATAGTACTGCACACTTATTTCATCTTCATCAGGCAAGTTGTATCTTCACTGGTGAGTACCCATATAAAATTGTTTAATGTTAAAATTGCGTATGTTTAAGAATATTGAAAGTGTTTAGAATATAGGAAAGGTTTATAAAAGTGTCAGGATGGTTTATAAAGCCTGAAGATATACAGGTATTCTGTATACTGTACTGTATACCTAATAGGTTGCCACTTTGTGGACTTTCGTCATTTTCGCCCAGGCGAGGGATTGCTGTAGTCCAAATTGTATTAAGCTTAATAAAGCATCCACATGCTAAAATCCATAGCTAGCAATTCAACAAAGCAAAAGAAAGCACCTAAATAATAAAATCAAAATCTACAAAGCAGAAGTTGCAAGAACATCATTTCTATTTACATCCTAGTAAGCACAGGATCCAACATGATCAGGAACGCTGGCAGATTTTTGGCATTTACTTTTAATTCAATTTCCCCAGTAAATAACATGCACACTATAACATACAACAAAAAGAGCTTCAATTTGTAATACTATTATATTAATTAGTAAGCACAGAAATTCCATATATTCTAAACACACATTGTTGAGATGCATAGAGAACTTGTAAAATGCTGAAATACCATAACACTAAAAGGTTTTTTTTTATATTATTTAAACACTCCCAGTGTACTTCATCAGAAATGGAACCTTTGTTTGTGTTTGTACCATTTTCCGTAATTACAGGGTTGAGTGTTGATTATCTACTTCTTTTGACTTTTGTGTTGCATGTGCTGTTTAAGCGTTGCTGATTTGTGTGTCAGAAAAGCACAGCTGTGAGTGCATCACAATCTGTTAGCATTCACCATGATTTACAGGAAAGCTTTTATATAGATTTTCTCCCTCCCATTAAAACCAGTGCAGTCTAAACAATATATTCGTTTATTTATGCCACACAGCGCTGTTTCAGTGGTTCAGTTCAATGGCGTGTAATAACAAGTTCAATTCCATGACCTCCAATGTGCTGAGTGAATACTGTAATCACCGTTGCATAAGCACCAGCACAGCACACTGCTAGTACATTAGGAGACTGTGGTTAAATTCCATGGAATTTTTTTGTTTTTATTGTGAATTAAGTCATTGCTTTATAGTGTTGTTCAGTGCTGAGGTATTTAGACTGTGAGGGATTGCAGCATGGGTGTATGTGAAATTATAATTAATTAATATTGAAATTAAACTCAGACCTGCAAACCTTTGTGCATTTTATATGACGTGCACCGTATGCTAACATCAGAATGCACTACGAGCTCAAAAATAATTTTTGAAAAATCTTTCTCTGTTTATATCAATACCTCAGCCTATGTTCATCATGTCAAAATATACTTTCAAGTTCTACTATTTCTACAATAAAGCTAGGGACATGGACATTTTCAAAATTATAAAACATGAAAGCAGTTGGAGATTAAGTGAGGTGTAAAAATGTAAAAATCTAGCTAGCCAACTAACACGCTATAAAATTAGTGTGATTCCTTCAGGAACAGAAATATACAGAACATTTGTCCATAATGCGTTTAAACTATATTCACAATTAATATAACTTACCTAATATTTTTTAATAAAAGTTTATGCAACATATTTGTTGAATATAAGGAATGTCACAATCGTGGCTCCACTGAATATCAGCAGTTGTCATTATGCATGCCAACTGTGGTTGGATTATTTAGTGTTATTGTTATTTACAAAAATTATAATCATAAACTTATCGTCTAAAGGCATTGGTTACATAATCTGCAAATATGGTCTGCTGGACTTCATCATGAAAATGCCCCAGTGTTTTAAGGGTTAGAGGGTTTTTAGTTAAAAAACACATCATGGTGTTCATCTCATACTTGGCTCATTATGACTTTTTCATATTCTCAAAAATGAAGAATGGTTTAAAAGGACACCATTTTGCTAGTGTGAATAATGTTCAAAGAGCCACTATGCAGGCTCTGAAAGCCATCCCACTGGAAGACTATCAGAAAAGATATGATGAATGGAATATTTGCTTGAAACATAGTGTACACTCACAAGGTGCATCCTTTAAAGAATATAATGTTTTAGTAAAAGAATAAAAATAATAATAAAAAAAACAATATTATTACTTTCTGGAAACACCTTGTATGTATAACACTGAATCAATGCAGTAAACAAATAAATGTATGCATTAGAGTTACCAAACAAGTGTTTAAATCATGCATGTACTAATCCAGAGCTTTAATTAAACCTCTAATCAAACAGCCTGAAAACCAATCAGAGATGAGCAAATGTTTTGAAGCGTAGATGACGTTTAAACCTGCCCAATGTTCATAACATTCTGCTTTTGAATTGATTGTCAACTTGCTAGAGAACAACCTCTTGATTAAGTAGAAAAAACAAGCTCTTAGTGGGATAACCCTAATGCAAAACACAACCCATCAGTATAATTAACAATGTGATATGTGAGTTTGGAATCTAGAGCATGATTCCCAGCTTGGTAGTATTGATTCTGGTACTTTGAACGAGTCCTTTTTTAATGTTTTGTGCAACTTTTCCATTTTTTCTCTCAGCCCCCAGATTGTCCTTTTCTAAACAGTTCAGACACAAGGGGATTTTTATCTTTTCACGGCTGATGAGGTCATTTCCCAGCGAAACAAACTAACAAAGGTTGCCTATCAGATTCAGGCAATTCTCTATGCTCCCTTTTATCTTTTCCTATTATATATATATATATATATATGTGTGTGTGTGTGTGTGTGTGTGTGTGTAAACTCTAGCCCCAAGGTTAGAAAGCAGTTATATAAAGACTTCTATTTACCATTCACATCACTGTTACAGTAAAGAATATATGGTGACCAGAAAAAAACATTTCCAATTTCCGGTAAATAATTTTCAGTAATAATTCATGAGAATATGTTTTAAGACAGACAATAAAACATATATACAAACACAATCATTAAGAAGGAGTGCCAGCTTGGAGGTGCATATATATATATATATATATATATATATATATATGCATTTATATAAAATCTATCCCTATCTCATTTCAGCAATTAGTTCACGCAATTTTCATTCATTAACTGTAAAGAATCTAGTTAATTTCTCTTTTGTTTATTGATAATTTTTCTAAAGCTATATCCCCTGTTTCTAAATATGACCTGGCCACAGCCTGAGATAAGCAAATGTTTTGAAGTGTAGATGAAGTCTGAACCTGCCGAGCATTTCCTACACCTGGATTGTATTCTGGTAACTAGTGCACTGATGTGTGTGATGTATCACCTACATGGCAGTGGTAAAGGCTTGTTCTTGCTCTGATGTTGCAGATCAGAGGGTGCATTATGGGTCTATCTGTCAGCCCTGTTGTGTTCCTGAAGTGCTGCATAGAGGCCAGATGTTGTCTGTTGATTCAGCATCACATCCACTCACTTCTAAAGACTTCACATTGAGCGATATCTTGTCAAAAGAAGTGGATAGCAGAAGAAAGAAAAATCTCTATCCTTCTTACACCTAAACTTATACTGTGACAAAGTTTTAGTACTTCCAGGGTACAGGAAGAAAAAAAATTAAAATAATTTGGGACATACTGTATGTAATCACTGTAGAATAGGGAAAGCTGAATCAGAGGAGGTTTTTTCTCTCCATTACAATGACAGTAATTGTTCCCTATTCAAAAAACAGCTTGAACAACTTCATTTGGTGGGTGGGGGTCAGGTTTGAGACATTCTGCTGCATCTATTGATGAAAAACAAGATACTTCTTAAAGGACACCATTATCATGAATTTACATATTCAAGTGCCATTTAGGACCACTGACCCTCCTCCTATGGTCAAATTTCAAGTGAAATCGAGACAATAGTACTTCTTGAATATAATGCAGCACTGTAAGCTGTATATGGTATTCTAGACAGCATTTCCAGACAAACTTACAGAATAGGTCTAATTTAAACATTTTGTTTATGCTGCTTTAAAAATTATGCTACCTTTTTAGAGATCTGTATTATTTCAGGCTTACTTTTTTCTTACAAGATACTGTACCTGTAACTAAAATGACTAAAAACACCAGGATGATCTTCTCTGTAAAACAGACTAACAATATCAAATCTCACATAAGTTTTATTGAAAAAGTGATTTGTGCATGTGTATCCTTGATATTAATTGTTATTTTGATTTATTATTAAAGTATATTTTCAAATCACATCACAAGAAAATTTCTGTTTTTGGTAAAACGCATAGTGGGGGATTCCTTAAGGTGGAATGAGTGAAAAAATCTACTGTGTGTGTGTGTGTGTGTGTGTGTGTGTGTGTGTGTGTGTGTCCATGGTGCACTGTAATGAACCTACTTATTCAGCAGGGAGTATTCACACCTGGTACCCAGTGCTCCCAGGACAGTAAGTTAAGATGAATGAAGGGAAGAATATGAACAACACCATTTATGAACAATGCTACATACATAGATACAACATTATTACATGAATAACAGTATAAATCATCCTGGCACCACTCTCAACAACTGCTAGGGCATTTTCTTACTTTTAGTTTCCTGCTTTTTTTTTATCAAGTTTAAATAATAAGTGTAATGCAGATACAAATCAAGTCAAGTTAGGTTTATTTCTATAGCGCTTTTAACAACAGACATTGTCTCAATGCATTTTTACAGAATTAAAGTGAATGATGTGTATTTATCTCTGATGAGCAGCCATGGTGACTGTGGCAAGGAAAAACTCCCTTAGATGATAGAGGAAGAAACCTTGAGAGGAACCAGACTCGAAAGGGAAACCCATCCTCATTTAGGTGACATCAAGATTGTGATTATAGTCTTTAAACAATAAAGACCACTGGAGAGTGAGAACTAAAATGAGCACTTGAATGTAAGATTATGAGTAATTTCCTTTTTACAGTCTTTTACAGTCATTTGAGAGATAATGGAACCAGGAGCTACTGAGCAACTCATTAATAGCTCAACATTTGCGATCATCATAGATGAGGTCCAATGTCAAAATCTCCACATGAAGGCGGATCCAAATGGCACTGGTATGTCTCTAGATGGTCTGGGATGTTTGTGGGGTTGGCATCTACTTCCTTAAAGGTCCATAATCTGCATGAGGTTGGACGTGACTGGAGCTGGCGCAACCTCGGGATGCCTCAGGATGGGTAAAGAGAGAGAAGCAGTGGAGAGGAATTAGCATAGCTGCATTTCATAATATTAACAAGCACAATTTGATAATGCACATTTGATCAGATGTTCTGGAGCACAAGGTTATGATATGTGATGTGTGATGTGTTGTATGATGTGATGTGTGATGTGTAACTGCGTTACAGTAACGCAGTTACTTTTGACAGTAACTAATACTGTAATGCAATACTTTTTTAATAAATTAACTCTGTAACCATTACCGTATGGTGCTTTGTCCATTACTTTTATAAAATATATACATTTTGGCTGAAGTGTGGACTGCAGTCTAACCTGTTTACAGCAGCAACACATTGTGGGATTGGTGGAAGAACCACTGTAAACACGTAGAAGACGCACTGTGGGCGTGTCTCTATTTATTCAGGTCTGTGCGGCAGCAATGGCGAGTCGAGGCGAGAGCAAGACGAGTTTCTCAAAGTGAAAATATGCTCATTATTTCCCTTTAGTTGAGTATAAAGACAAAAAATTTTTAGTCAAATGTAAGCCGTGTCTTTCTGGTTCGAAGCTCGTATCTACTGCGATAGCAGCAACACCAATCTGTCGAAGCTCCTCCAGAAACTCCATGCCTTGGCGAATGCCTAGAAGCTAGAAGCTAACCCAGTGTTCTGTTCTACATTGTTGATAGTTTTCATACTTAAGCTGTGAAAGGAACATTTTTAAGGGCTCAAAACAACAGCTTTCATGATGCAGAAGCCACTTTAGTGTTTGATTCTGAATATATTATTCAGCTTGTTTTGTTATTTATTTCAGAAATCCTTGTGATATATTCAGTTTGTGCTGCTCTGACTTGATACACACTTTTGAGATAAAAATGTGCTCAGTTTATCTTTAATTATGTTATTATTAATAATTATTGATATACGCAGTTACTTTTGACAGTAACTAATACTGTAATGCAATACTTTTTTAATAAATTAACTCTGTAACCATTACCGTATGGTGCTTTGTCCATTACTTTTATAAAATATATACATTTTGGCTGAAGTGTGGACTGCAGTCTAACCTGTTTACAGCAGCAACACATTGTAGGATTGGTGGATGAACCACTGTAAACACGTAGAAGACGCACTGTGGGCGTGTCTCTATTTATTCAGGTCTGTGCGGCAGCAATGGCGAGTCGAGGCGAGAGCAAGACGAGTTTCTCAAAGTGGAAATATGCTCATTATTTCCCTTTAGTTGAGCATAAAGACAAAAACTTTTTAGTCAAATGTAATGTAGCTTCTGGTTCGAAGCTCGTATCTACTGCGATAGCAGCAACACCAATCTGTCGAAGCTCCTCCAGAAACTACATGCCTCGGCGAAGCTAGAAGCTAGAAGCTAACCCGGTGTTCTGTTCTACATTGTTGATAGTTTTCATACTTAAGCTCTGAAAGGAACATTTTTAAGAGCTCAACACAACAGCTTATATGATGCAGAAGCCACTTTAGTATTTGATTCTGAATATATTATTCAGCTTGTTTTGTTATTTATTTCAGAAATCCTTGTGATATATTCAGTTTGTGCTGCTCTGACTTAAATAAAATAGTGTTAAAAAATAACTTTGTGTTTAAGTCAGTTTTGTGTTTGTATAGATCATAACGCATAAAAGGGCATTAATGGGCACATTAAAGAACGTTCTTTAAAAATGTTACTAAAAAGTTACTTTTAACAGTAACGCATTACTTTTTGATGTAAGTAATTAAGAAAGTAATTAAGTTACTTTTTGAATGATGTAACGAGTAACTGTAACTAGTTACTATTTCTTAGTAACAAGCACAACACTGAATGTGTGTTATGTGTAGGCTTTGCTAAAAAGATACGTCTTTAATCTGCACTTAAACTGGGAGAGTGTGTTCGAGCCCCAAAAACTGTCAGGAAGACTATTCCAAAGTTTAGGAGGTAAATGTGAGAATGTTCTATCACCTTTAGTGGACTTTGCTATTTTAGGAACTACTAGAAGTCCGAAGTTTTGAGATCTCAAGGAGCGTGATGGATTGTAGCGTGTTAGAAGACTCGATAAATACATGGAAGCCAAACCATTTAGTGTTTTGTAAGTAAGTAACAGTAGTTTGTAGTCAATTTGAAACATAACAGGGAGTGAGTGTAGGGATGATATGATGATATAGTCATATTTTCTCGACCTTGTGAGAACTCTCTGCTGCACTCTCTGTCTGCTGCATTCTGAACTAACTGTAGCTTGTTGGAGGTCATGAACTTATGGATGAGCTTCTCTACATCATATATTCACATGTTTTTAATCTTAGCAATATTTCGAAGGTGGAAGAAGGTTGTTTTTGTAATATGGTTGATATGATATTCAAAAGACAAGTTGCTGTATAAAATAACTCCCAGGTCTTGTACTGTTGATCTAGTATTTACATTACATACTTCTAAATGCAGGTTGAAATGCTGGAGCTTCTGGTTTTTGTGTCAAATTTTTTAAATTTGACACACTCAGTTATGTGAGCCAATTGAGCTGTATCTTCTGGTTTTTGATGAGCTATATAGTTGGTTATCATCAGCATAACAGTGGAAGCTAATCCCATGCTTTCTAATAATATTTCCCAAGAAAAGCATGTATATTGTGAAAAGCAGGAGTCCTAGAACTAAACCTTGTGGCACCCAATTTACTTACATCAGCCTGTATAGCTCTCCATTTATGTCTACAAAATGGTAATGATCAGACAGGTAGGATTTAAACCAGCTTAATGCCTGTCCCTAAATGTATGTAATTTTGTAAGCAATCTAGGAGAAGATCATGATCTATAGTGTCAAATGCAGCACTAAGATCTAGCAAAACTAACAGAGACATGTAGCCTTGGTCTAAAGCTAAAAACAGGTCATTAGTGATTTTAACTAAAGCAGTTTCTTTGCTATGATTGGGGCCTAAAACCCGACTAAAACTCTTCAAAGATATTGTTCTCTTGTAAGTAGGAACATAACTGGGCAGACACGATCTTTTCTAAAATCTTAGACATAATTAGGAGATTTAAAATGGGTCTTTAAATTGATAGTGTGTTTGGATCCAAATTAGGTTTTTTAATGGGGGGCTCAATAACTGCTAACTTGAGGTATTTAGGGACGTGACCTAAAGATAGTGAGGAGTTAATAATTTTCAGAAGATGCTCACCAGCTGTATGTAACACTTCGTTCAGTAGTTTAGTAGGAATGGGATCTAACAGACATGTTGTTGATTTGGCTTTGGTAATAGCATCATACAGCTCTTCCTGTCCTATACGTGTAAAGCAGTGTAGTTGTGGAGTTTTAGCTACAATTGGATCAGGAGATGCTGTCAGAGGTTGGACCTCCGCAATTGTTTTTCATATACTTTCAATTTCTTGCAGTGAAGAAATTCATAAAGTCCTCACTACTAAACTGTAATGAAATACATTTTTCAGATACCTGATTTGTTGTTATTTAGTTACTGTACTGAAAATTAACCTGGGATTGTTTTTGTTGTTTTTTATGAGTTTGCTCAGGTGTTCAACTCTAGCAGCATTTAGTGCCTGTCTGTAGCTGAACTTTATATTCAATTCTAAATACCTCAGATTTAGTTTTCCTCCATTTTCTTTCCAAATTATGGACTGTTCTCTTGAGGTCATGAATATGACTATTATACCATGGTGCAGGTGTTTTTTTTTTCCTAACCTTTTTAACCGGATGGGGCAACGTTGTCTAATGTGCTAGCGAGGATAGTGTTTAAGGGAGGTGGTAGCTCAGTGGTTAAGGCATTGGGCTTTGGATCAGAAGATCACAGGTTCAAATACCACCACCACCAAGCTGCCACTGCTGGGCCCTTGAGCAAAGCCCTAAAACCCTCCCCTGCTCAGTTGTAAGTCGCTCTGGATAAGGGCGTCTGCCAAATGTCGTAAATGTTTATGTTTTTAGCCATTTCATCAACAAATCAATATCATCTAACCTACAAATGCTGTGTTTTTACTACAGATGTCAGTCATGGGCACTTTTAAAATAATACTAATAACCGGAGTAAGAAAGTAAGTAAGGAAGTGGTAGCTCAAAGCTTAAGGTGTTGGTCTTCTGATCAGAGCTTAAATGTCACTACCACCAGTTGTGAAGGCATCTGCCAAGTGCTATAAATATAAATCATTATTTGTTGTTGGAATTATTATTGTGGTATCAAATTGCTGTTATAGGTTCTCAACCCAATACAGGATCAAATTAATTGGCATGTTCTTGGCATGATTCAAATATCATGACTAGAATTATTAAACTCTGAATCTTGTATGGGGTGGGAACCTTGTTGTCTCTGCTTTGAATGGGAAAAAGGCCTGCAATTTGGAATCATTCTCACCTGTGTCTTATGGCATCCAGATATTTTTGTTGAGCATGTACAGTACAGTAATTTTATAAACCTGATAATCTCATATTCAGTTCCTATGTTATTTAATAGCTCCTTGCTTACCCTGATACATAATGTATACTGTATGTATTAGAAAAGCATCAGATGACATATAACAAACTATAAATGAATGAATACAAATGTATTACAGTGTATGCTGACAACCTCCATAGGTATATATCTTTAGGCTACTGTTAGCATAAATGCTGTGTGTGTGTTTGTAGTTGGATGAGAGATAAAGACACAGGACACACAGATCTGTTGTTACACTCCTATTACTATTAGGTCCCGCTGTGGCAGGCTGCTGCTGCTCTCCCCCTGCTGTGTGCTGATAGACTGTGCCATTATCTGCTCTGGGAAAGAGAGGAGAGAGAAGGAGAGAAGGGAAAGAGAGAAAATCAGAGCGAACCTCTCTCAGAGAGATATTGCAGGGAACAACTTAGTAAAGTAAGCGATTAATTTTTTCTCACAATGAACAGTTTTTGGACAATTGACCACAAGGTTTGTATTTGCTTTTTTAGCATTGCATTCTGCCACCAGTCTCCATTTGCTGTTATTTTAGTTTCTTCTGGGAAGATGTTTCACTAGATTTTGAAGTGTGTTTGTGGTGATTTGTTTGTTAAAGATTCTTCTAAGCATGGCCATTATTAATGAGAGTATTTAAGAATGTCTGAATTATCCCCCCCCCAAAAAAGAAGACATTTACATTTGCATTTACGTTTATGGCATTTAGCAGACGCCTTTGTCCAGAATGATGTACAAAAGTGCTTTGAGTCTTTATCATTGAAAAAAAATCTACACTGGTACGCTAGATTACAATTCAAGACAAATCAGTCGACAAGTCTGTTTAGAGGATAAAAAAAAATAAAAATTGTTTAAAACACAAAGTAAATCTAAAAAATTGCTAGTTAAAGTGTTTCAGGAAATGGTAGGTCTTCACCCGAAAGTTCCTTCCACCACCTCGGTGCGAGAACAAAGAAGAGCCTTGAGGCATATCTACCTCTTACCGTGAGAGAGGGTGGTACCACTCAAGCAGTGCTGGAGGATCTTAGTCAGCATGGTGCAGTGTGAAGGGTAATGAGGTCTCTGAGGTAAGAAGAAGGTGCTGGTACATTTTTGGCTTTGTAGGCAAGCATCGGTGTATTCAATCTGATGCGTGCAGCTATTGGAAGCCAGTTTTGGGAGCGAAGCAATGGGGTGGTGTGGGAGAACTTATGAAGGTTGGACACAAGTCACACAACTGTGTTTTGGATCATTTGCAGTGGATGAATAGCGGTCAGATGTAGACCTGCTAGCAGGGAGTTGCAGTAGTTTAGTCTTGAAGAAGGAATTTTCAGTTAATTTTACACCAGAAACAAAATGAAAAAGAGATACTTATTTTATAAACCTTTTTTTTTTCTTTGAAAAAAATATGCAAAACACTGTAGCAAAGATTACAGATCCCTTTAACTTATTGGTGTCAAATAACTAATACAAAGATCATAACATTTTTCATGTGTTAAATATTCTCTTATGGTCTTTAGTCATTGTACAATTTTGGTCAAAATACAACGGGTAAAATTTATGGATCTGTGAATTTATTAGCTTGAGCCTTTAACTCACTTTTTTTTTTTTTTTTTTTTAAGTAGAGTTTTCTACATCCTTAAAAGTACAAATAATCTAATTTCCTCTCGCTTTGTACACTCAACCCTATCTCTCCCACACTCAATATAGCCCTCAATAGACCAAACCACATTTGGCTGGATATTAATAATGCAGAGCAAACAACATTATAAAGAGAGTCTTCATTTAGTAAAAGAAGGGATGAGGAAATGGAGGAAACCCAGAATATTGCAGATAGATGTTGAAAGAATACAGAAGAGGTCTAATGACTGTTCGTATCAGCTATAATACAGAGAGTGAAGGTTTTTAATATATCTTGTGCTTATGAAAATTTTTAATTTGGTATTAAGAACACAAATGATTTTAGCTTTGGAGCAGGGGTCATAGTTTAGTTTTGCTTAGAAAAAAAAAAAAATTATATATATATGTATATATACAAAACCTACATAATTTAAAAATATGTAAGGAGAATAGACAATTATGAATGTAATTGCTAACATTTTATACGATAATTGTGAAAAGCATTACTATGCTTAAAGGAGTTATGCACACATGACTGTGTGTTGTTTTATAAAGGCCTTAAAGCCAAATATTGGACATATTTCGTTTAAGATCTTCTGTAGAGATTATAACACAAATTCAGTGAAGCTATTCAAAATAACAAGAAACTACTATTTTTTTTTTTTTTTGTATTTTTACATTATAACAACAATCTGTGTGCACAATTAAACATTTATTCGTCTCTTTCTAAAGTCAAATTTCAGTCTGCTTTGAGTTAAGAAAAAAGAGGTTGGGTGTGTGGCTGTAATTCTTCTTCTTCTTCTTCTTCTTCTTCTTCTTCTTCTTCTTCTTCTTCTTCTTCTTCTTCTTCTTCTTCTTCTTCTTCTTCTTCTTCTTCTTCTTCTTCTTCTTCTTCTTCTTCTTCTTCTTCTTCTTCTTCTTCTTCTTCTTCTTCTTCTTCTTCTTCTTCTTCTTCTTCTTCTTCTTCTTCTTCTTCTTCTTCTTCTTCTTCTTCTTCTTCTTCTTCTTCTTCTTCTTCTTCTTCTTCTTCTTCTTCTTCTTCTTCTTCTTCTTCTTCTTCTTCTTCTTCTTCTTCTTCTTCTTCTTCTTCTTCTTCTTCTTCTTCTTCTTCTTCTTCTTCTTCTTCTTCTTCTTCTTCTTCTTCTTCTTCTTCTTCTTCTTCTTCTTCTTCTTCTTCTTCTTCTTCTTCTTCTTCTTCTTCTTCTTCTTCTTCTTCTTCTTCTTCTTCTTCTTCTTCTTCTTCTTCTTCTTCTTCTTCTTCTTCTTCTTCTTCTTCTTCTTCTTCTTCTTCTTCTTCTTCTTCTTCTTCTTCTTCTTCTTCTTCTTCTTCTTCTTCTTCTTCAAAACTGGTATATACTCAAATAATTTTTATATATATATATTTTTTTTAGTATGCTTTAGAAGTATATGTTTGTGGTTTGAGAGGTTGCAAATTCAAAGTCTGTAAGTCACTCTGGATAATGTTCTCTCTATAGTCGTCTATTTTGTGTTACTTTTTGTTCAATTATGTTGTCCTAGATAGCACTATTGACCTGGGAGAACATAGTTCTGTTTCACTGTGTACTAAACTGTATAAGGTTGAAATTACAATAAAAGCCTACTTGAAAACTTGACTAAATGAGAAAAATGTAACTGTACTGTAGCTCAATCACATCAATACAGACAGTATGGATATTTTTTTAATGCATCTGGTCGGGAAACCTGAACTCCCACTGTAACTCCTGCTCACTTGCAGTGTGTGACTCACCATAGTGTGTGATCAATAAAGTGGCCTGGACCCCCCGTACAGTAAAAGTGTAAGGCTGACCGAGGCAGCTCCTCTGGGGCAAATGCAGACTCAGCGGCTCTTTGAACTGAGCTGATGGACAGATGAGCCAGGCCAACTGTCCGCAGTGTTGTGGAGTCAGCTTACAGAAGCCCGATAGTCTCCCTCAGGAGACAAGAACAAATGTACCACAGAACGTGGTTCCTTTAGCATATGATACAGGATATGTTCTGATTAAACTTACACATGAAATGCATGGACATACTGCAGTGTCTCTGTTACAACTGTGGATATCAAAAATCTACAGATAGACTTCTATTTATAAAGTGTCTTCAGCCCAAGGCCTTTTTAAATCTATTATAAAATCTGCAGCATATATATGAAGCATTATTAAACATAATGCTGTTGTAAGTTCTACAAATGATGAGATGTCTTTAAGGACGTGATTGCATAAAAGTCTTTAGCATTTATTTTGTCGTATCTGTGCTCAGATTGAAGCACTCAAAGGGCAAATTGTGAAACACAAAATTTGATCACTTGAATTGATTACGATTCAGCTTAAATCAAAAATCTTTCATTGATGGTTTCTTTGGTTAAAATAGAGTCATCCTAGACCATTTATATGGATAAGCTGAAGGAAGAGTTTCCATGATCAAATGTCAGATCCTGCCTTGCTTGTAACATAAGCAAAGTCTCCATAGTTTCTCCATAAAGAGATTCCCTATAGTATACATACTGTGAGTTCTGCAGACACTACTGGTATAAATGTTCTTAATGTGTATATGTATTCAAATAACTAACACACATCCTCCAATACAAATACACATTCACACACTAAAAGGCAGCAGCTGATTCTGGCTTCTCCTCTGAAAGCTTCTTTGTTTGGACCCAGGTCCAGTTGCTCGATATTTTTTGTAGCAAATTGGCGCTCCAGCTGCCCAAAGCATAAGTATGCCGTACGTGTTGGGTAGTTTGGACATATGTTCCGGTAGTGTTACACCAGCCTTTTGGCAACTGGCCTGCTTCCATTAGCCTCACACTACACTGCTGTCAGTCTCCAAGCTCTGTCACCTCTCTGTTCACACAATGATCCATTCACCCACCCCACCCCACCCCCCACTCCTAAACTGTAGGAGCCTCAGAACAGGACACTGAGCTACAGTTTGTGTTACTGAGGTTATTGAGGGCTCTTTAAAGGAGACAATATCAAAATTATTATTATTATTATTATTATTATTATTATTATTATTATTATTATTATTATTATTATTATTATTATTATTATTATTATTATTATTATTATTATTATTATTATTATTATTATTATTATTATTATTATTATTATTATTATTATTATTATTATTATTATTATTATTATTATTATTATTATTATTATTATTATTATTATTATTATTATTATTATTATTATTATTATTATATACCTTTAAATTGATCTTTATGGAAGCAAAGGAGTTCAGGTGTTATTACATCAAGAAACAGAGAGATGAAATGTGATTTCTCTCTCATCTCATCATAGTATTATAATGTGAAATCCTCAATTTTTTTGCTTTTCTGACCAATGCTGTTGAAATTGCAACCGACTGCATTGACTAAAGTAATTGATTATTCTGAAGTTTCTTGCTGTAGGAGGTGTCGCAGTGCAAATACGACAGTATTTGACAGTTTTCTTTACAATTTCTTTCCCACCTTGTCTCCACCTCCTTTTCCTGTTTACAGTGAATAATGCTTAGGACATCTAGATGGTAATAGATGATCAGTTTTACAAAAAATAAATAAAATCCCTGAAATTGAGAGTGTGTGTTTTAGCTGTCAATGGAGCTTAAGACGAGCAGAAGGACCAGATCTCCCCAGAGAGCTCATGCTCTACTCAATCATTTTGGTCAGGAGAAGAAGCTGATAGTGTGTGTTTAGAGCCATGCTGACTCAACACTTGTATCCACTTCTTTCTCTCCTCCTTTCCTTCCTCCTCTTTTGACTCATGATATTGAAGGAACTGTCAGAGCAAGAGAAATGCACACACTCCAATCAGATAAAGATCAGATTTACTAGCACTCCTGTGTCACCAAATGCAAAACGCACACTACACACACAACACACACAAAAAACACACATGCTACGCTCCATACTTTATCTACTTTGACCATATTGGTGTCTAGAAAACGACTGAAGACCTACCTTTTCCTGAAATACCTAAATTAGCACTTTCCAAGTTTGTAGAATTCAAGTTATATTTATATTGAGTTTGTAATCTTGCATACCAGTGTAGATTTATTCATTACTAGAGATTTAAAGCACGTTTGTACGTC
>MU574226.1:1320817-1408665 GCA_024362625.1 Silurus asotus | reverse complement strand
TATTATTATTATTATTATTATTATTATTATTATTATTATTATTATTATTATTATTATTATTATTATTATTATTATTATTATTATGTTCAATAACATTTTCATTTACATCTTAAATTTTCATCAAACAATTTTTCAGACATTCTATATGACATTCCTGGTGCTCTAAAACAGGAACCTTACGTAAATCACAGGCCACATTTGTTTTAACATTATTCTCATAAGGAGGGATCTTGGTGGTTTGTTAATTTATTTTGTAAAATTATAGATATAATTTGTTGTTAAATGCAGCTCTATAAAGGCATAATTCAATCATTCATGTAAATCAAATGTTAAATTGTTCATGTGTAATTCTTTCAGCCCAGTACTGAACCAGAACTTTGTGGATGGAGAATTCTGCTTAAAATAGTGGTTCTCGAAGACTCAATCCAGAGACGTGCAGGGGTTGATTAGCCATACACAAGTTTTTATTTTATTTTATTTTATTATAGTAATGAAAATCAAACCATTCAAAATTAATTTTAATTATGATTGAGGTAGCATAGATATTCCTCTTATAACTACTTAAATTAAATGGCTTGCTTGAAAGAGTGGCCCTAATGTGTTTAGTTGATGAAACATTTTAAAATAATTAACCTAAATAAATAATGAACCTTAATGTCACTAGTTTAAATCATGGGATTCATGCTCTTGAAACAAATGTAATGTTGTGGAGTCTATTGAATTAGAAACCCCAACTCCAAAAGAAAAGGGGGACACTGTGTAAAGATTTTTACAACTCCCATATTATATTCACTGTAGAAAAAAAGGAAATTTATTATTTTAAGAAAATAATTTTTAAGAAAAAGGTAATGTTAAATTTGATGCCTGCAACAGGGCCATGCTTATCACTGTGTAGCATCCTCTATACATTACATCAAGGAACTGAGGAGAACAGTTGCTGGAGTTTCAGGAGAGGAATGTTGTCCTATTCATGTCTGAAAAAGAATTCTACATACTCAGCAGTCCGGGGTCTTCTTTGTCATATTTTTTGTTTTACAAAGTGCCAAAGGTTTTTATTTAGTGAAAGGTCTGGACTGCAGGCAGGATTCTTTAGGTATATTTTATAACCATGCTGTTGTAATAAATTTAGTGTGTGATTTAGCATTGTCTTTCTAAAGTATAAAGGCCTTCTCTAAAAAGATTTCATCTCCAGAACCTGAATATAATTTTTAGCATTGATGAAACCTTTCCAGATGTGAAAGCTGACAATTCTATAAGCACTAATGCACCCCCATATACTGTAGCACCAGCGATGCAGGCTTTTTGAGCTGAACAATGATAACAACCCAGATGGCTGCTCTCCTTTTTAGTATGGAGGACACAGTGTCCATGGTTTCTAAAATATCAAATTAATGACACTAATAAAATAAATAAAAAATGTAATAAGAATGGTCTGCTGTTTGAACAAAAGAAGTTTCAAGTGCAGTCTACATTTTGAAAGAAAAAAAAATAATGATGACCCTGGATTTAAGAAAAAAAAAGGACAGCCTGAAAGAAAGAAATTATTGTTGATTCACACAATTTGGTTTATTAATATTTAGAAAAAGCAATTGGGAAATATCCGAGCCATTATAATGTTCTCAAAATTCTGGAACATTTGCTGGAATTAGATCCATAAGCATAATTTCTGGCTTCACAGAGATAAAGGCAAAGAAGAAGATTACGGATTTATAATTACAGTGTTTAATTGATTCTCACTTTATGCAGAGTTTCATAATGATCCATTAGACACCTAGCTGTTACATAACAAGCTGTTTAGGAAGACTGAACAAAAGTAATGGTCAATGAATCCTATTCAAGTGTCATGAACATGTGTTTTTAGAATATTTAGTTGTTTTGTTGACAAAAATCACTGACCGCATGTTTGTCTGTTAACTAATGTATTGAATTTTTAAGGGTGCCAATAATTTTGTAGTTGCCTAAACATGAAATATTTGATTGACTCTGGTCCGTTTTCCTCTCTGATCTTTTTGTAACAATGCTGACATTTGCAAAACCTACTAACACAGGAATATGAGTAAAACCATTAGACCCCTCAAAACATTCTTCCAATCTAGGATATGTGAAGGATATTGTACTGTGCATACATAAAGGCTGTATTTATATCAGTGGTAGATCTACTACATGCTGATTGAGATAGTATGCAAGACAGAGAAATACACTGTGTCTTGTACACTGTACAATAAAACACAATGGGACGTTCTGTTGCGGGAAGATATTCAATGACTGGACAGTGTGGTTTAACATGGTGTAACATTTAGTTTATTAAATAATGGCTTGTGCTTCTCAACCATTTATTGCTGCATTTATAATTCCAATCTTGTACAATATCCATAAAACATGAGTTCCTGTAATCACTTACACCAATCAGGCATAACTTCATAACATTATAACATTTTGAACAGTGAAGTGAATAACACTGATTATTTCTTCATCATGGTTAGTGGGTGGGATATTTTTGGCAGCAAGTAAACATTTTGTCCCCAAAGTTGATGTGTTAGAAGCAGGAAAAATAAGCAATTGTAAGAATTTGAGTGAGTTTGACAAAGGCCGAATTGTGATGACTGGGTCAGAGCATCTCCAAAACTGCAGCTCTTGTGAGCTGTTCCTGGTCTGCAGTGGTCAGTATCTATCAAAAGTGGTCCAGGAAGAAACATTGGTGAACTGCTGACAGGGTCACAGCCAATAAATCTTTTTTGCAACACATCAAAAATAATACATGTTGTTAATCCATTAATGTAAATCATCCATTCCCTAAGTATTGTGTTATGTAACAACGAGTGGATGCGGCTGAATAGTAAACAGGCATGATTGAGGCAATTAGAAAACAGTACAGACAAGACATTAACTAAATCACAAAATACAAGAAACTAGACAGAACCCAGAGCAGCAAAAAAAAAAAGCAGTAACAGACTTGATATAGCCAGACGTCATATAGCCAATACGACATTCTGAACATATACTTTGCAAATAAAAATAATTACTAAATGGTTTAAATACATAAGCTAATCGAAGGAAAGCTCAAAATAGGTGCAGACAAATTAGGACATAGAGAGGAAACAAGAACATTTCGAAACAAAACAAAGATAGCAAAGTAAATTAACTAAAAACTGCACATAAGTCTACTTATGTGCAGTTTTGGAACAAGCACATTATTATTATTATTTTAATTATTATTATTATTAGTAGTAGTAGTAGTAGTAGTAGTAGTAGTAGTAGTAGTAGTAGTAGTAGTATTATGTTTGCCTAATATTTGCTATATCACATCCTTACATGAAATATTTTCAATAAACTATCTGTTTCATTAAAAAATTGTTCATTTGATGAAATGTCCTTATTTATTAAATAAACGTACAAAACTGTATAAATACCTATCCTCCCATAGCATTTACACCCATCATAATGAAGTGCTTTGAAGGCTCGTCATGAGGCACATCAAGATCCTGCTACCACCCTCACCTGACCCCATGCATTTTGCGTTCCAATCTGCCCCACAGGCGTTGCCATCTCCACAACCCTCCAGCTGTCCCTCACTCACCTGGACAATAAGGGCACATACGTAAGAATGTTAATAGACTTCAATTCAGCGTTCAACACAATCATCCTTCAGCACCTGATTTAGAAGCTAAACCTACTGGGCCTAACCATTTCCCTCTACAACTAGATCCTGGACTTCCTGATTGGGAGACCTTAGTCAGTCCGGATCAGGAACAGCATCTCCAGCACCACCACCCTGAGCACTGGGGCCCCTCAGGGCTGTGTGCTCAGCCCACTGCTGTTCACTCTGCTGACTTTATACTGTGTAGCAATGCACAGCTCGAATCACATCATCAAGTTTGCCGTTGACACGACCATGGTGGGTCTCTTCAGCAAAAACGACGAGTCAGCATACAGGTGAAAACATTTAACAAATGAGGTGAAACGTTCAACAGCCTGGTGTGGAGCCAACAGCCTGTCTCTGAACATTGACAAAACCAAAGAGATGCTTGTTCACTTCAGGAACGCACAGAGTGGCCATTCTCTACTGATCATCGATGGATCCTTCCTGAAGATCATCAAGAGCACCAAATTCCTTGGTGTACATCTGGTACATCTGGCCATCTTCCTCCCCCATTTTAACCATGTTCTACAGAGTGACAATTGAGAGCATCTTGAGCAGCTGCATCACTGCCTGGTTTGGGAACTGCACCGTCTCGGATAGCAAGACCCTACAAAGTATAGTGAGGACAGCCGAGAAGATCATTGGAGTCTCTCTCCCATCTATCACAGACATTTACACCACACAAAGCATCAGCAAATACAAAAGCATTGTGGACGACCGCACACACCCGTCACACACACTTTTCACCCACCGGCTATCAGGAAAAAGGTTCTGAAGCATTCGGGCCTCACATCCAGACTGTGCAACAGTTCTTCCCCTTAAGCCATCAGGTTCACACACACACACACACACACACACACAGACACACACTCAACTGTGTGTTACTGAACTGTACAACCTGAACTCAACACACTCATTAATCCTTTAAATTCATTTCACCACCATATTATATTGAATCATATTATACTGTTTACATGCTGTTTTTGCACAACACTGTGCTTATGTTTACAAATAAACTCCTGTATACAGTTCTCTTTTGCACATTTACTGTATAACATTATAGAGTAGGTTTACTGATTGGCTCAATTTTCTATTTTGTGTTTTGTGTATCTGAACCACACTGTTTTTACTCGGTTGCACACGATGCACTTTATGTGGCGAGGACATTTGTTTTAGTTCTTAGCTTTGTACTCTGTTATGTAGCTCTATGTTTTGTGATGTTGCTCTATGTTGATTGATGTTGTTTTATGTAGTACCAGAGTTCTCATTTCACTGTGTATAGTTGAAATGACAATAAAAACCTCTTGATTTGAATTGACTTTTTCTATTCCTAAATGCTTTACAGCAGTGGTCCCCAACTCCCAGGTCACTTACCAGCACCGGTCCGTGGGTCAATTGGTACCATGCCGCACAACTATACCATACAACTATACCAACAATAACTTATATTATTTTAATTTTATTTATTATGATTCTGAACAATGTTTTATTTTGGAAAATTACCGGATTCCCTCCACCACATCTGTCTATGATTCACTGTTGATGTCACATGTCTTACCTACATCCGTTACCTTCCTAAAGGGGCTGCTCCGGCCGCTAACACATAATACACATCACCGCTAAAATGAAACCCCCAAACTAGCAAAATGAACAAAAAAACAACACAGTGGCTTCATATGTATTATTATATTTATAAAATACCAGTTTTTATGCCGTCGTATCATTTTATTTTGTTGTATTTATTCTCCTTAAAGGCCGGTCCATGAAAATATTGTCTGACCACTGCTTTACAGTGCTTTACAGTGCTTTACATTGCTTTACAGTGGTGCCTTACAGTATGTTTGAAATTGGCTAATAAACGACTACATGATGACCTAATGAAGTACTAGATTAAACATCTGTTAGTTATTTTTATAGATTAAGAAGTGGGTCACTATTACAAACAGGGGCTTGTTTAACATTTATGATTAACATTTCTGAAAATAACAATTAACTGATCCAACACCATCGATGTTTTGACATAAATCATTCTGTCCATCTGTGCTTGAGCTAAAGGCTGTAAGCAAAACTACACCTTTGCTACATTCAGCACCTGACAAAGTAAATTTGTAGCTAGATATGGTTAACATTAAATTTGTATTGTGTGTGTTTTGAAATGATTATTGTTTTTCTTTGCATGCTGAAGTCAAGTAGTTGTGTTTCAATGCAGCCGAGTTCCTAAACGTGAAGGATTAAAATAAAATAAAAAACCTACTCGAAAAAAAAGACACATTATGTAAGATGTGAACATAGAAGAAAATGTCTCCTAATGATTCCATTTAATGATCAACTAAAGATCAAACCCACTTTTAGCACACACAGCACCTCTTGATATATACCGAAAAGAACAAAGCAGAAGCTAAATTAGCAAACGTTCCCAGTGTTGGCGAGTGCAAACGTAGGCAAGCAGCACTAATGTTAGACTCTTTAATGAACCACAGAACGCTACCTTTCCCTAGCAGTCAACTCAATTGGGTGAACTAAGGAGAATAGAAAAACATTTGTAGACTTGAAAGCACTCGCATGCTTTACGCGTTGAACGTCGTTAAGCTTGTTATTACTGTACAACTTCTGGCCTTTTAAAGGTACTTAAAATATTAATAATAATTTTTCAAAAATCTTTATTTTAATATCATTTGTTGCTAGCAATTTAAAACACACAGCACTTTTTTTTGTTTAATTCCTTCGTCAAATAATGCAAGAAAATACAAATAATTCAAAACTTAAAAAGTCTTAAAAAATGATACTGTATAACATGTAATTACCAATTTTTACTGTTATTATTGTTCTTATATTTCCAGTAAAAAACTACTAGCAGAAATGACATTTTAGGGCTCAGGGCTATAAAACATTGCCTATTTAGAATTCATTACAATGTTGACTAAAATGAATTTAAATAGATGAGTGGTATTATGTTTATTTACATGTACTTTACAAAATGCTTTAATATTGCCATCCAATACCATGTGACATTAGCCTGGTAGTGCGTATTTGTTCTTTTACTAAAAAAGAACACAGGTTCCTGGAAATATTTGACATAAAGCAAACAAGGAGCTGATAAGACTCAGCATACAGAGCTTATTATTAGCAGCACGCTGAAGAAACATTGGTTGGGTGATAGAAATGTCTACAGATAAACCTTGATGAATCAGTTGCTCTTTTAACAGGATGTCCTCTAATAGGAAAAAAAAAACTATAGTAAAATTCTGATTAGTATTAATGGATATAAAAAGATATTTATTGGAAGATGTACACTTTTTTATTGGCCATTTGTTCCTTCTATGGGTGCCATGTTAACTATATGACTAACATTAAGGACCTAAAGAATATATTTGGTATCTTTTTGTACCTCTGGTGTTGCTATCAACTGGACACCAATATCGACCATTAGGACATCATTAAGCATCCAGTCTTTAATAAGATTGGGTATAATTTCATTTCCTTGGATTTATGATAATGGTTTAATGATGTACACACACACATTTTGTAATGGTTAACACAATCAGTCACTGATGAAGTACTTGCTAGTATTATAATTAATAGCTGGCATAGTGCATAAATACACACTGGTTTAATTTTCATTGCATCTATGTTCATCTATGTCAACCATAATGAAAGCATGTTTCTGATTGCATAATACTAAGTAAACTACTCATTTTAGCTTTAGGATTGTTATTGGTATTTATATTATATGGAATTTCAAAGACATCTTCATCCAGAGAGACATTCCTATTCAATATCTCTATTTATTAAACCCCCGATTTACTGTGGTTCGAATCTCGCGCCCCTGGTTTATCGCAAAATTGCATTTGCCACATGACTAAATAAATGAAAAACTTTAAGAATGCAAACTAAATCATTTGATGTACTAAAAGAAACTAGAAATCTAAAAGAACTAAAAAAAAACCTAAATGAAACAAAGAACTAATAAAAGATTTAAATCAAAGAAATAAAGAATGCAACAGAACAGCACTTCCTTTGACAATGTACATACCATTGGTTGAAGTTTCCTCTGAAGTAAAAAAAAAAGTCAGAGTTAAAGACATACGTCACCAGATTTAGCCAATGAAGTAAAGAACGTGGTGACGTGTATCTTTAACTCAGCCTCTTTTTTGATGTCATAGGAGACTTCAACCAATGAACAAGCAGAGAAACTATGCATGGGCTACGCTACTACAGAACTGTATACTGTACAGTACATTCACTCACTATAAATGCAATATACATATAAACATGTATATAATATACATATAAATAAAGGCACATAAATAAAGAATAGGTCCGTGGTTTGTACAAAAACTGCTAGCTGCATTTTGCAGACATTTGACCAACTAGGCTCCAGAACAGACAACAGAGTAATAAGTATGTGAGTGAAAAATTGTATTGATATATACCCTATTTTTCTAATATGTTGTCAACTAAGATTTGCTTAAATAGAGTGACAAATCAGTCATTCAGTTTGTCTGAAAGAACTCAGGTCCTTTGTTTCAGTTTGTTTTTAGACCAGTTAAACACCATCACTGCATTGATTACAGCTAGTGCTTGTCAGTCATTGTAACTGTAGAGGAACTGATGTAAAGAAAGAATGTAAATAGCAAATCAAAGTCACTTAAATGTAAACCAAAAGAAATGAGATTACTTGCTGTGTAGCCAATGTATATCTGGAACATATTGTGGGATATTTGATAAATATAAAAAAGTATTCAGCAAGCACTCTTCTTTAATATCCTGTTGGCAAAAAAACAAATCAATGAAATGAAAATACAAAGCCTGAAGCTGTTCTACTAACCTCAATTCACACCAGATCACAGACCAGTGGTTGTTGTTTTGCAAGAAAAAATTTAGAATCTTTGATGTGGTGCGGTCTTTTGTTAGGAGACACATTCACCTTCTCATGTACTGTCATTGTCTTAAATGCCTCTAATCCACAGTCCATGAGGGCTCACTGAATTCTTTTTGTGAAGATGACATAAATCTTAAGTTGTGGCCTCCACAGTCACGCACTATTAACACAACTGAACACCTACAAGATAAATTTCGGAGTGTTAGAAATCACGTGTCATCGTCCTCATCTTCGTCATCATCATCACCACCACTAAAAATCTAATGAAAGAATTGGAAAACGTGCACCAACTCATATCCAGTCAACACCAAAGTATGTTAAATCAAGTTATAGCTCTAGTTTTAGTTTTTTTCTCACATTCACCTAAAAAATGTCCACAAAGCATGATACTTGATATGTATTTTCTAATGCAACACTTCAGATGATTTATGTAGCTTTTTATGCTCTAATCGTGCATGCTAAGCATTCCTGAATTGTTTTTTATCTACACACGCCCACCAAGGACAAGCGTTTTTTTTTTTTGCTAGTTTAATAGACAGTCTTGCAAGGGTTTTTTTATCAGGATGTGGCAACAGTGTGAAAACTGACTGTTATAGAGAACTGCACAGTGAAAGCTACTCACAAATGTGCTCCAGGAGGCATATCTCCCAATCCAATTGTGGTTTTATTTATGAATCATGTAAACCAGGCATCCATGCAATATCAATTTCTTACTGCTCGGGACGACGTCAGCACTACATCTTTCCTAAAGAAAAACATGACAAATGAGAAATAAAATGCTTCTGCGGTTAGTGCACCTCATGACCAGTGAGACACATCAAGCTGTAGGAAAAGGCAGCACAGGGCAGAGGTCACCAAAGCAAGCTGGGCAGGAAGCTTGTTCTTCCTACTGAATGACTGAAGATTAATCGTGAATGCTAAAGAGTTCACACTCTGAAAACATTGATTGTAATTTAAACCTAGTCGAAGGAAAAAACAAGTGTGCAAATATGGACAAGCACAGATATAGTTTTTAAATTCAGTTTGATTTTAGGTTTTTTTGGCTGATTTTTTAAATCAAAAAACAAATATCACAGATTTGTATGTGGCTGTGTTCTTTAAAATTCTTTAATTTACCAACTAATTTAATTAATATTGACAGGTTGTTTTAGGTCATTTTGAGTATTTATTTTTTTATGTGTGCATTTTTTTGTGTTTTTTATTTTCTTCTTTCAAAAAAGTTTCAAAAATCATTTGAATCTCTATATTGTAATTATTTGTAATCTATATTCATATTTATATAATTGAATGTATTTTTCTCATAGTCTTTTTTCTATGCTTCTAAACACATATTAACCATACAGTAAACCATTTATTAATGCAATCAAAACTAAGCAAAAACAGTACACACCAGTTTGTGGATATACACTGTTTGGACTCTATCGCATTTCTATGAGTAATTCATAAGCTATTTTATGGAAAAATGAAATCCTGTCATTGGCTTGATTCTTTATTCTTATTTAAAAAAATTTGGTTTGTTTGGTTGTTTTTTTACTGATAAAAAAATGGAAACAACATAGAAAAGAAACGTTATTTCACAGAAGTGCTGTAAAGGAGGGGAAACTAGTATAGACAACTGCCTGCAGCAGCACTTGAGCTTATGATACTTAAAACCTTGGCCCAGATAAGTGCCAGTCACTGGTCAAACCCCCAGGCCCTGCCCACACATAAGCCTGTGTAAAAATATTGTTGTGAGTTAATAGATCTTCACATTTTTTTGAATAATATGCAGTTAAAGTTTTTTTTGTGTGGATCTTCCATATGGTTATACAGTATAGTAGAGTGAGGGGACACTTTGAATCCTTCAACGTGATTCTTTTATTTTAGAGATTAAAAAGATGATGGCCAAAAAATGCAAATTCTGGAAAAAAAAAAACAGTTCTGCAAAAACATAATCATAACAAAACCTCTTACCAATAATATCAAGCACCTACTAATGCTTATGAATGCTTGCACCAAAGTGTTAATGTTGGAAATTGTGGCATGTTTACATTTTTATTCTATTACATGTATTTTTTTTTTTTATAAAATAAAAAATAATTATACACTATATATACATATAAAAGGACATTGTACACTATAAGACACTATACATTATAAAGGTTTGTGGACACCTGACCATAAGATTTGTATATGATTTTCGAACCTTCTATTCCACATTTATTTCCCATTTGCTGTTATAATAACTTCCATTTTTCCCAGTAAATGTTCTGAACTGCATTCTGAACTGCACTGAACATAATACTATGCAGTAGGGATGGGTGAACTGATCCCAATATCAATAGTGGTATTCTATCAAAAGAACTGATTCTCACATTAAAATATTGATCCTCTCTGGGATTAAAGTAAGTTGAATATATAAGCATTAATAGGAACTTCTCCCACAGTGCAATCATTGTACAAACAATTCAGCATTTTGTCACTCAGTCGTGTATCTTGGAATCACCGTGTCACATGTACCTTCTGAGAGGCGTCTTTTCAGAAGCAGAAGTGTCGATCAGTCAAAGAAGAAACAAGCTCAGTGTGGGAAAAAAGTACTGTATTTTCCGGACTATAAGCCGCTACTTTTTTCCCACGTTTTGAACCCCACGGCTTAAACAATGAAGCGGCTAATTTATGGATTTTTCCTGGGTTTTTCCGTTCACAAACTTCAAGCCAAAAAACTGCGCGACCAATGAAATTGCAGATCGAGTTCAGGTGAACCAATGAAACTCTTGATATTAAATGAGATGCGCTTCCACTGAATCGGGCCGCACCACATCATAAATATGGATGATGTTCCTATGACGTTTGACCTGCCGCTCACTCAGACTGTCTACAGAAAATGATCATTCGTCACGCTGAAAAAAACCGGGCATGAAAAAACGCACTTCACCTGTGTTCTGAGCTGCACGTCATCAGGAGAAAAGCTTCACCGATGGTGATTTTCAAACGCACGACGATGCCAAAAGAAAAACTCCCGAGAGAAATTGTTGTGAAAGGAAGGAGGAAGACCGTGAACAATGACTTTCTTGGTAGGCTACTGTTTAGATACAAGCCGTGTAACAGACACTGCCTTTAATAAAACTTGTGTAAAGTTCATTAGTTTCAGTGTAGATGCGGCTTATAGACAGGTGCGGCTTATTTATGTTCAAAATAAAAATCTTTGTCAAATTCAGTCGGTGCGGCTTATATATGGGTGCGTTTAATAGTCCGGAAATTACAGTAAGCATTCTCTTGTTCCTTCACAAAACCAAGGGGAAGAAATTGTTTGTGGAATACATTATAACTTGTTAAATGCTTGTTTACTTTGTGATATTTTTTAATCAGTTATTACTATATTTTTACATAAATATCATAAATGTAAAGTCCAGACTAAACTATATCATATTAATAACAATAATGATGCCATAAAAAAGTATTGATTTTGATTAATCAGATTTTGAATCTATTGGTATTGCACCATCTCTATTTAGTGGAAATGAAACACAGATATAGAGGTGATGACAGCTGTGAAGAACATGTGGGAAAACACAGGAAAACATGAACTAATGATAGGGCAGAGTGCAACCATTACAAAAACAAACACAGGAGACAGTGTGCATAGTGACAGGAATGTGGAAGTCCATAGCAATGTGAGATGGTCTGCGATTTGTGATAACTAGACACAATTACGTATGAATAATATGTCATTTGTTCTTACATCATTTATTAAACATGATTCATTAATTGTTAAATATTACAGCCCATTATAATATACATTTATATTGTGGTAGCTTTTTAAAAAAAAGATGAAAAGAACAAGTTTGCTTTTTTTCTTTTTGAAACAACAACAACAAAAAATCCAGTCATGCTCAGTTACGAAATTACAAAAAGTTCTTCATCTCGTGTTTTTGTGAGGACTGTTAACTTGACACTGTGCATAATTACTGCTAGAAGTGACAGCACGTTGAAATGAAACTAATTTCCTTTTATACCATTTATGGGTTTTTTTTTATCCTTTTTTTTTCACTCATCTTCTTATCTTTTTGCCTGAGCTGAGCTCATCTGCATGGGAAAGCTGCCTTCATTAAATCCAATTTCGCTGCTTCATGAAAATGTAATAACCTTGTTTTTGATAAACTGGCTATAAAAAAATGGTTTGGTGAAGAGAAAAGCGTTTCACTCCGTTCATCATAACTCAATATGAAAAAAAGAGAGATTTAATGGGATTAGGTTTGATTTGATGAGAGTAATGGACGTTCGGGTGTCATTTGCAAGGAAAATATTATTATGCTTCACTGTTGGGGGAAAAGGAAGGAAAAATGCAACACTTAAATAATATATTCTGTAGAAGTTCACTTCAGAAACTAAACAGTTCATTTTGACACATTTATGGCATTTGGCAGATGCCCTTATCCAGAGATATATTTATAATTCATACAGCTGAGCAACTATGGGGGTAAGGGCCTTACTCAGGGGAACACGATTGGCAGCTTGGCTGCAATTTGAACTCCCAACATTCATAGCCAACGTCCAGCATCTTCTCCACTAGGCTACTACATCCCCATATTGATTAGTAAAATCTCTCATTACTTTACAGGTACAAACATTTATCCACATATATAATTATGCTTATTAATCTGCCACAATTGTATATTCAAAGATGCAGATTTGAGTTATTAAAATAACTTTATTGCTTATTGGATTCTAAGCACAATGCAATTAGCAATAAAGTTATTTTAACAAAAAAACGGACAGTGAGGGGAAGACACTGATTGACCGAGACTGAAACACTGATTGGCCGAGGGTAAAAAGGACAGAGTGAGATAAAGAGAGACAGAGAGAGAGAGAGAGAGAGAGAGAGAGAGAGAGACATTTAGGCCTACAGCAATGAAGCTGATGATGAAGCTGGGAGTAAAGCTGGCTACATTCATGCTCCATATGTTCCCCTGTTCTGCTCGTTAAACCACCACTGTGCTTCTGCTGTTCTACTGCTTTCCATGTGTGTGTAAAGGAGAGAGAGAGAAAGAGAGAGAGAGAGAGAGATAGAGAGATGGAGAGAGATTCAAACAGAATAATACAAAATAATGCTAAAACAGGGTTAGTCATGTGTGTAAATGTTGGGGGATTGGGTATTCCCAAAGGGAGTAAGAAGGTTGGAGTGTGTGTGTGTGTGTGTGAGTGAGGGAGAGAGAGAGAGAGAGAGAGAGAGAGAGGGATCATTGTGTAATGAGTCTCTCCCTGTTCCCTTTCCCTTTCCTCTCATCCAGACACAGTCTCAGTAACAGACACATGTCTACATGCACATGTACTCGTCCATGCAGGAGGAGATGTGTTCACAGCTGATGTGATGTTTTCTGATAAATTTGGTTTTGAGGTTTAATTTGCTTTTCAGTTCTCACTGAAACGTGTGAATAATTTCCCAGACATTAAAGTTACAAACTCACCTCAGAACTTCAGAAGAGAAGAGAAGAGAAGAGAAGAGAAGAGAAGAAAAGAGAAGAGAAGAGAAAAGAAGAGAAGAGAGATGGCAGGAGAGAAGATAAAGATGAAAACAAGTAGAGGAGACCAAAAGGGGGAAGCAATTGGAGATAATCAGAAAAAGGAGAAAATTAAGAGAGGAGACAAACAGGATGTGAGGTTAAAAGAAGGGCAGGGATTAAAAGAGCAAAAGAAAAATAAGGAGAGCAGAGCGGTGGTGAAATAAAGAGATAAAAGAAGGAGAAATAAGGAGATGAGAGTTGAATTTAAGGATGAAACAACATGAAAAAAGGGCAAATGGGATTAAGAAGAGAAGAGATGAGAAGAGAAGAGAAGAGAAGAGAAGAGAAGAGAAGAGAAGAGAAGAGAAAAGAAAAGAAAAGAAGAGAAGAAGTAAAAAAAAGATAAAAGGGTGAGGATGATAGGAAGATGTAAAGAAAGGTGAGAAACAGAGAAATGAGGTGAGTGAAGCGAGAATGGAAGAGGAAGGAAGAGGAAGAAATGATGTGTGATGTCACTGTGCTCTTGATGCTTCAAGGGCTCCCCCTAGTTCTCTCCCCAAACACTACAAACAGCAAATCCTGAGACAGATATTATATATATATATATATATATATATATATATATATATAGTGCATTTGTATATATCTCAAACAAATATAAAGTTAACATTTTCCCAAAAGCGCATGAGTTCAGTTTATCTATCTATCTATCTATCTATCTATCTATCTATCTATCTATCTATCTATCTATCTATCTATCTATCTAATTATTTATTATCTACTTAGTTAGTTATTAAATTATATGATTAAGTAGCATTTGATACTGGATTAGAAAATTAATGCCTGGATTTATTATTATTATTTTTTACTGGCTCCACATGGGTTCTGGTTCTGACTCTGGGTTTAGCATTGCTCTAGGTTTGGTGATGATTCTGTTAGTACAACCAGAGATGGTTCTGGAGATCTAATGACATTTCACATTTGCACATTTTCCACTTTCAGGCATTTAGGTGAGGAAGAACAAAGCAAGATAAGGAAAACCCAAAAGCTAATACAATTCCATTCATTTATTAATATGCATATATGTGCCTAACCTTAAGGCAGGGTTCTGGCCTCTTTTCAAACTAAATTCTTTTAATCCAAAAAGGGTTGTATATGCTCTGTGTTCTTGCTACAGTGATACACTATATGGACAAATTATTATTGCCCAAACTTTTACCACAAAGTTGATGCCACGCATTGTATTTGGATCTCTTTGGATGTGGTAGCATAAAATTTTTGCTTCACTTGAACCTTTCATAGTATGACAAGGCACAATGTGAGCCCCATTAAGATATATGGTTTGCATCGGTTGGATTGGAAGATCTTGAGTGGCTGCTGTAGAGCTCTGACCTCAAGCCTATTGAACAACTTTGGGATGAATTGGAACGCTGACTGTGGTCTAGGATCTCCTTAATCTACATCAGCACCTGACTTTACTAACACCCTCGTGACTAAATGTGCACAAACATTTGTCCATATAGTGTATATAAAGGTCATTAAATGGCACCATTAAACAGAAAAACTTAAACTGTCATATGCATTAGGAGCTTAGTGCTAATGTGAAAAACGAAAACCAGCAAACCCGCTTCGAGTTCACAAGTTCCAGTTTGTTGTAGGTGTTAAATGTAATTACAGTGTAATAGTAGTCCTAATAATAAATTTTTTTTTAAGTCATTTAGCAGCATGTCTGAGAAGGAGAAGAACATTGTAGTCTCTCTGTTTTCCAATGTTTGAGAGGAAAAATTAACACCTAGGTAAATTCCTGGCTTCAGTCCTGAGGTAGCTTTCATGCCTGGCATGCATGATTCACAGTTCCCGGCCAAATAGCAGTCTCACAAGTGTAAGTGCTAAAATGGTCATGGAAGTCTTTGTCAAAAGCCTTGATCTGACTGCTTATTTAGCATACCTTAAAAAACGTTGGACATTTCCAACACACATTTCAATTTCAGCTCATTCAAATTTGATGGCTACTACAGGGCTCAAAAAAGTTGGCAGGTAAGCAAGACATTTTTTACAATTTCAGCTGGAAAAATATCTATCAACTAATTAAGTTAATTAACATGATTAGCTATAAAAGGGATGTCTTAGAGAGGCAGAGTCTCTCAGAAGTAAAGATGGGCAGAGGCTCTCCAATCTGTGAACGGTATGTAAAAAGCTTGTGCAATACTTTGAAAACAGTGTTCTTCAATGTTAAATTGCAAAGACTTTGCAAATCTATTCATTTACGGTACACAACATCATCAAAATATTTAGAGAGACTGGAGAAATCTCTCCAGAAAGTGCGTAAGGGACAAGGCAAGTGGTCTTCGGGCCCTCAAACGAAAGTGCGTCACTCAACGGCATGATTGTGTCATTAACATTAATAAATGGGCCCAGGAATACTTCCAGAAACCACTGTTGGTTAACACAATCCACTGAGTCCAAATTTGACATTCTTGTTGGAAATCATGGACGCTGTGTCCACCGGGCTAAAGAGGAGGGGGACCCTCCAGCATCTTTTCAGCGTTCGGTTAAAAAAAAATTATCTCTGATGGTATGGGGGTGCATAAGTGCATACGGTATGGGCAGCTTGCATGTTTTGGAAGGCACTATGAACGCTGAAAGGTATATAAAGGTTTTAGAGCAACATATGCTTCCCTCCAGACGACGTCTATTTCAGGTAAAGTCTTGTGTATTTCAGCAGGACAATGCAGAACCACATACTGCAGCTATTAGTAGAAGAATCCAGGTGCTGAATTGGTCTGCCTGCAGTACAGATCGTTCACCTAAAGAGAACATTTGGCGCAACATTAAATGAAAAAATATGCCGAAGACGACCACAAACTCAGTGCTGACGATGCCAAATTCCAACAGCAAAACTCCAGAAACTCCTCAATGCCCAGACGTCGTCAAACTGTTTTGAAAAGATGATTATATGCCACACCATGGTGCCCCCGTGCCAACCTTTTTGAGACCTTTAGCGGACATTTTGTACATAAAATTGTAAAATTTCTTAGTTTGAAGATTTTTTATGTTCTTTATGTTCTATTGTGAATAAAATATTGGTTTATGTAATTTGAAAGTCTTTTAGTTTTTATTTTATTCAAATGCAAAAAAAAAAAAAAAAGTTCCAACATTTCCAGAATTCAGGTTGTATATAACCTTCATTATAATTATCAGGACTAATTACAATGAAATACATCATATAGAACATATAATAATGCTCAACGTAGTTATTTTACATTTATAAACATAATTTTTTTTTATTAGATATTAGAATTCCATCAATGTTAGAAATGCAAGTAAAAAAAGGAATTGTGAATTGCTGCCAGTTGTGTGACTGCTACCAAACCCGATCATGTATATATTTTTTTGGTAAATTTTAGTATTAGAAAAAAGTTTTATTATACCATCTAAACAAATAAATCAACAACAAAAAAAAACAACAGTATAAAAATCTAAAAGGTATATTCATGTGTACACTGTATGGCCAATTTTGTGGACACCTGACCATAAGATTTGTATGTTTTTATAATCCACATTCGGTGCTCATTTGCTGTTATCCTCCACTCTTCTGGGAAGATGATCCACTATATTTTGGAGGGTGCATGTGGAGATTTGTGCTGATTCAGCTATTAGTAAAGTCAGATTTTGGCGCAGTCAGCAGTAGAATTCATCCAGTGTTCAATAGGGTTGGAATTGAAAGCTCTAAGGCAGGACACTAAAGATCTTTCACCCCAGCCCATGAAAACCATATGTACATGGAGCTACCTTTGTGCACAGGGACATCGGCATAGTGGAAAATGTTTGAGTCTTCTAGTTCAAGTAAAGGGAAAAATGTAATGCTACTAACAATTAAAGACCTCGTATACAAATGTGTACCTTCATCTTTATCTCACATTTTGTCTATATATGTACACATCCACACTTACATTACTGACTCTATTTAATATTCAGGGCTGAAAGTAAATGTGGATATATATGCTGCATATGGCCATATGGAAATGTATTTATGTGTGAATTCTAAATAGAAGATTAGGATTTTTAGAAATAAGGCCTATAGTTCTCAGTGAGCTTTGCTAAAGCAGGACTCTGATTGTGTGTAGTAGAAGAGCTGGAGCAGGAGCTTTGGGAGAACAGTATCTCTTGTGACCTGTAGTGATAATGACCCACTGTAGGAGGTTCAGCTCAGTGCGAACAGGCACGGAAGTCCACCGCGTCTGCCTCTGTTAAACCGAGAAACTCCCCGAGCCGCTGATAGCGCGTGCTCAATCTCTGCAAGTAACACTCTCAAATCTCAATAGGGAAATGGCAACACACTGCTGGAGCTTTAACTTAACACTAAGCAGCACAACATGTACTGTTTTCAACTGAGAACAACACATGATTTCTCTCCAGAGAAGGTTGCTGAGCTCTGTATAAGTAACTCTATAAGGTTAAGAGCAAGACAAAGTGAATGAATAAATACTTTGAGATTTTAA
Organism: Silurus asotus; assembly: GCA_024362625.1. Classification (NCBI taxonomy): domain Eukaryota; kingdom Metazoa; phylum Chordata; class Actinopteri; order Siluriformes; family Siluridae; genus Silurus; species Silurus asotus. The sequence continues at coordinate 1,390,158 of MU574226.1, read as the reverse complement.
GGGTAAATCAAAAAGGTAAAAAAACCAACTGCTAGTTTACAAGTCAAAATAGTTTCTATAGAAAAATAAGGGCTGTAACTAAACAGCATCACATTGTGATGAATCAAATCAGATTGCACTGCATCGTAATAGGAGTGAATTGTTTCGCATTTCACCAGTAGATGCTTCATATGTATATTTATTGTATTGCATCTATCTTTATATATACCTATTAATAAATATATAGTTATAAATATATATAAAATAAACTTGAAAATATTTTAGAGTAGTCAAGTGCAGCATGTATAACAGTAATACTTTACTGTCCTCTAAAAATAACTCACCATACAGCCATTATTGTCAAATTAGCAGGCAACAAAATTAAGTACACCCTAAGTGATAACTGTATGTCAATACCATGCAAAGCCACATGTCCTATTCATCATTCTCATTCATCAGTCATTGACAGGACCATACTAATTTGTGTATCTTGTATAAGGGCAGGGCGGAGTGTTTGGAGAAGAGTGATAAAAGGAGTGATTTGGATAGAAGAGTATCTGTAAGAGTGAAAGGGAAAGTTTATAGGACTGTGGTGAGACCGGCGATGTTGTATGGTTTAGAGACAGTGGCATTGAGTAAAAGACAAAAGGTGGAGCTGGATGTAGCAGAGCTGAAGATGTTGAGTTTTCTTTGGAAGTGACGACGACGATGGACAGGATTGGAAATGAGTTTATTAGAGGGACAGCACATGTAGGACGTTTTGGAGACAAGGTGAGGAAGGAAATCGTTTGGACATGTGCAGAGGAGGGACATGGGGTGTATCGGTAGAAGAATGCTGGGGATGAAGCCACCAGGAAGGAGGAAAAGAGGACGACCAAGGAGGAGGTTTATGGATGTGGTGAGGGAAGACATGTAGGTAGTTGGTTTGAAAAAGGCAGATGTAGAGGATATGAGACTTGGCACATCAGTAAAACGAATTTTTACTGATTAAAATGTTGTAAGTTTCTATCTAAAGAACGGACGTTATGAATAAATGAATGTATGATGCATTAAGGATTTTTATTTCACCTGTTATATATTTTTTTATTTTATATATATATATATATATATATACACACACACACACACACACACACACACTGTGTGTCAGATCACGGCAGCAATTCCCAGTGTTTTCTGCACTTTGTCTTTTGGAAATCAATGCACTTTAATTTAGGAAAGCAAGTTTGCTCCTGACCTGGGGGAACATCCAACAACTGAACAACACGATCTTAATTTTAATTTGGATATCCTGTCATTAAATCAAGCTGCCATGCACATAAATGAAGGGGGTAAAGAGGACGGTTCTTCAAAACCAAATATGTTTTCTAGGAACACTGATGTCACTTTTTGAGCTTCTAAATATTCATCTGAATAATAAAAAAAAAAAAATGCTTGCTCTCTATAAAAGCTCAATAAGAGATGTCAGGAAGCTGGCAGAGAAAAAAATAATACAGTAGAGCTACAGAAGGCACGGAAATCATGACAAAATGCATTTTAGCTTCAGCTTTCACTGTTTATTAAGGCTAAAATATAATGAGGATACAATCCAAGAACCTCATGAATTTGTGTAAGAAAAAAAACAAACAAAAAAATACAAATCCTGTGTTGAATATTGATTCAGACACATAGTAGGGATGAAGAACAGATCTTCTTAATAATTGTATCAAAACTGCATTTACATTACAAAATATTTAATCAGTTCATGAAGGTTATGTTGATGATGAGGTGGATGCAGCACAGCTTTGGGTTGTCCGGTTTATCTGTAGACAACTTTGATGCAGTACGTCTCCTCGTTCTTATCCTCCAGGTCGTTAATGAAGACGAGGATCTCCTCCGTACCAGCGCTCTGACTGGGAGCAAAACGCAGCCCGATGTTGTAGCTTGCACCTCCCTCAATCTGTATTCACAAAACACACACACACCACACACACACACACACAAAATTTTATTGTGAGATAAAGTTTCTAAATCCCAAGCTATAATTTAAAACGAAAAACATTTTCAACAAGAAAAACACCAAAGTTAGGAGACTTTGAAACATGAAACAGATCAAATCTGTAGCGAATCCTCTGTTGCAGTTAATGATTTAAATGATTTAGCTGAAAGCAGCTTGTTGGGCCACAGAGAGCTGTTCAGGTCTGTCCAAAAAAATGTGGCAAAGCATTTTAAGTCTTCTGTTAAAAATGTTGAAGAAATGATTATTCCTTGACAGAGACACAATAAAAACCAGACTCTTAAGGTGAGTATAAAAACAATAAATTCACACACCTGCAGTGAGATAATCAATCACCCAATCAATGAATCAATTCGTCAATCTTCAGTCACTGCTTAATTATGATCAGAGTTTGACTTAATTTAAATATCTAATATGTTCACATTTTTAAAACGCTGAATCAGCTCAATTTGTTCAAAACAAGTAAAAACTAAATCATAATTGGAAGAGTGGGCGGAGTCCGTCACACTAACTGTTGACTGTGAGTGAGTGTAAATCGGATTTAAAAACACACTCAAGCACATGCCTCTATTTTATATCCATGAGTTTGGGTGGAAAAACCAAAACCAACTTTTAAAAACCAAAGACAACTTTTAAAATAAAGGACTAATTCCTAGACATGATTTGAACCAGTAATGAATAAGCAGTAAAAGGTATCGCAGCCATGTTAGTTGCCTATCCAGACTTTTTCAAGTTATTTACTGAACCTTCTCCCATTTTAGATGTTGTAGAGATTTCTTTAAGCAAACACCTCCCTCTATTCTTTTCTCTCTCTTTTCTCTCTGTGTATTATATCTAATCGCTGGCTAAGTCATATTTCACTGTATTCTGGATTTATATAGTAATCTCCTCAAAACACATGGCAATATCGATTTTTTTTTCGCTCAGCATTTAGTTTATGATGATACGGTTATTCGGTCTTGAAAGAGGAAAAATACAAAAACCCAAAAAATTGACAAATAAACCCACAATAAGGCCATACAGTAGATTTGGGGAATAAAAATGGAAGCAGGGTTGACCAGTTGGAGCAATGGCTCTGGCTATTTCCTTTTTTATGATTTTCACTATTTTATTATATAATGCATGATCCATAATTTTATTTTAGCACCATCTGCACAGTATTTCACACTGCCCAGATGTTTACAATCGGCGGTATGGAGCCAGGTATGCAGCCATGAGACTCCCTGAGCGCCTGAGCAGTTCAATAGAAGCAGTCAGTGATGAAATTAACATTTTCCCATTTGCAATTTTCTTCCTGGAAGAAAAGTAATGAGTTATCGTGCCATGATTGTAAAGGCATTCAAGGGTTAAACAGACGTCTGGGTGACTTCTGTGAGTGCCGTAAAGTGCACGCTGCCTGTAAATGATGCTAACCCATCAACAATGCCCTGCATATAGCATTTAATGCTAACTGTGTCATCCTTTGGTACTGTATGTAGGGCGCATGTAGGGTTTGGAAGTAATCACCATGCCTTCTCTCTGGAAAAACAAAAACAAACTATATTTCAGTGGAGGTAAGGTATGGGCCACACACCAGCCTTAAATAACATTCTACGTAATCTCCAAAGCTTTCGGAGATTACAGCCTGGCTCAACGGAGGGGAAAACTGATAAGAGTTTAAACTTCAGCAATAAAGTGACTTTCCCCAAGTCATTTGTCTGATCCACATCCCCTGCTCCCTCCCTCAAGTTAACTTTATGAAAGGTAAGGTCCATTTTGTGCGACTGAGAAAAAAATAAAAGAGCGGCATATCTTTTTTCCATTTCCTTTCTTTATGAGATTCAGCAGTTTTCTTTGACCCATAACATTGCTTGGGGACTTAATGTTTACAGTAGTGACAGTGCTGATATGCTGCACATTATGAGGGCTTTTTGAAACTTGTAATCTTGGAATACAAATGCCATTGAAAAGCAAGCACAATAGACTATATGCTTCTTGTCCCATGCACTTACACAAAACTCCTTTTGGCGAAACAACCACTGGACTAGTAGACACCCTCAATTTAAGATGAATAAAAAAAAAGACTATTTTTTTTACACTTCTTATTTGCTAATAGACAGTCAAGGCCCATCACCATAACATTATGTGTGATATAGTTCCACGTGCAGGAAAGTTTTTACTGTGAAAAATCTAATCAGTACCGTATTTTTCGGACTATAAGCCGCTACTTTTTTTTCCCCAGGCTTTGAACCCCGTGGCTTAAACAATGAAGCGGCTAATTTATAGATTTTTCCTGGGTTTTTCCCAGTTTCACAAACTTCAAGCCAAAAAACTGAGCGACATAAAATTAGACCAATGAAATTGCAGAACGGTTTCAGGTGAACCAATTAAATTCTTTATATCGATTCAGATGCGCTCCCACTGAATCGGGCCGCACCACATCATAAATATGGATGAGGTTCCTGTGACGTTTGACCTGCCGCTCACTCGGACTGTCTACAGGAAATGCGAATCATTCGTCACGCTAAAAACAACCGGGCATGAAAAAACACTTCACCTGTGTTCTGATCTGCATGGCATCGAGAGAAAAGCTTCACCAATGGTGAATTTTAAACGCCCGACGGTGCCAAAAGAAAGTAGTTGTGAAAGGAATGAGGAAGACATTAAACAATGACTTTTATTGTAGGCTTCTGTTTAGATACAAGCTGTGTAACAGACACTGTCTTTCGTTAAAGCCTGTGTAAAGTTCATTAGTTTCAGTGTAGACACCTGCGGCTTATAGACAGATGCGATGTATTTATGTTCAAAATAAAAATCTTTGTCAAATTCAGTGGGTGCGGCTTATATTTGCGCTTAATTTAGAAATTATGGTAATCAGTAACAGATTGATCCTGATCATGATCAGGGGGATCGAAAATCTCTTCTGATAATACTAGAAGCAAAGATAGAATAAACCCTGGATGGAATTGCCAGATCATCACAGGCCAAGATTACCACATAGAAGAATTTCCCACAGACAATCCACTAGGAGGGTGGGATTTAGGGGAGGAACCCATAGGAAGTTCAGAATATGCAAAATTGCACACAGTTACCCAAGGTCAGGATTAAACTGACAACCTGTCAATCAAATAAGCCTCAGCCTTAAGCTCAAGATAACATCCTGGTCCTTAAGTTGTAACTCTTAGCTAGTACAAAGACACATCCTACCATGGAACTACTCGATGCAAGCAATTAGCAAGAAGAACTTCATGTCATTGGGATTGAAAAAAGGGCTGGTTTCCACCTCTTTCAAGTCCAGTCCTTCTTGAAGGCAGAGTTAATAATCTGTGCCTGATTATACTTCTCACAGTAAGGAAGTTATTCAAAATTACTAAAATATTTTAAGATATTTGTCCTTGATCATGTTTGGACTAATTTCAGAATCAATCCTGCTGGTTCCACTTATAATTTCACATAGATCCTCCAAACATTTAACCACATGTTCTTGTAAAATCATACTTATAGACAAGTGGAAGACAGACAACATGAAAATGTCACCCCCTCCCCCACCAGGTAATAGAGACATAAAAACTACAAAATAAGAATCTAAACAATTAGAAATAATGACATTTATCAGGTTTTTTTTGTTTTGTTTTTTTTTTAGTTTGTTTGAAATATTGAATGATGAAGCCCATTTCTACAGAGTGTCCCAAAATTCTCATAGCAAAAAAACCTGAAAAACATGCATAACAAAGATCATTCAACAAAATGCCCCTGATTTTAAATTACTTCTATAAATCCAAAAGTGCTTACGTGAATGCATCTTGAATGAAAGAGACTGTGTGTTTACAAAAAACTTAAATCGTGTGTACAGTAGGTTTTTATATAAAGTTACATTTTGCAAAGTATGGAAACCTATGGGATGCCCGGTGGATATTTTTTACTAATTTCATGCTTGAAATCTTCTCATTTGGTTGAACGAAAATGTTGCTTACTTCAAGTGTTTATCTACCAAAAAGAAAGATAACTTTATGCAATAGTAAACATTCCTACAAATAGGCTTGATGGTCATATTTTCTTACCATAATAATATCATAATAAGAAATATACAGTATAAATAACCTTGTATAACCTTTCCTAAGAAACAGGTTTTTATATTTATCATGAGTTGCTTATTCAAGTGTTCAGAAGCTGCTTTAGGGAAATACCCAATATGGACAAAATACACTTTCCCAAACTGTTACCACAAAGTTGGAGGTACAGTAATCCTGCAGTTACCGCAATTCGAACTCTCGCCCCCGGTTTATCGAGGAATTGCATTTGCCGCATATCTAATTTGTTTCTCAGATTTTCACGGTCTCTCGCGGATAGCACGATAGACCAAAAAACTTATAGGGAATTGTTTTCATAGAGTTTTATGTTGAAATTATTACAATTATGAATACAAATATAATTATTAATCATAAAATGTAGTAAAATGTTAATAAAGTACAGTAAGGTATACATAAAATAGCATTTTTAGGGTGGTGTCCGTTTATCGTGGTCGGTTTTGGAACTTAACAGGATAAAAGGGTAAAATTACTGTATACAGTTACTGTTTTTGAATGCAGTAACATTACATTTTCCCTTCACTTAAACTAGGAGACATGAAACTGTTTAATCATGACAATGTCCCTGTGCACAAAACAAACTCCATAGTGATATGGTTTACATGGGCTGAGTAAAAAAACTAGCACCATTGTGGTTGAATGAGCAGAAATCTCCACAACCACACTTCAAAATCTAGTGCCAGAAGAACTGACATTATTATAACAGCAAATGTAGGCCTGTGGAATGGGATATGAAAACTTATGGTCAGATGTCCACAAACATTCATCATCTAGTGTTCCGAATATCCAGACCCTTATTTCAGTGTCTCCCCAAAGCTAACATTAAACACTAAACTAGAATGCCTGAATGATCTTAGCTTTCTAAACTGACAGTAAAATGATAGGGAAGCACACACTCCTCAATGTCTGGATATTGGTGGTCCACATCCTTTATTTCTGCTCTCATTTACAGCAGCTTCGGGCAGACAAAGAGCCTTTGTTAAATACTACAAAAACTTAAGCTTTTACCCTTAACAGGGTAGTGCTTCATGGAAGAAGCCTCCTAACGATTCACAGTTTTTAGTTTGCAGCTATACATGGGGCTGAAGAATAAAATCCTTGAACATGGGCTGTTTAATGCGAGGCGCTTTATCTAACCTGAAACGTTTCCTCTTTGAACTGCAGTAGATCTGGATGGTCCGAGCTCAGCCTGAATCCTCTGTTGGAAAGATATGGATTGGTGAAGCCGATCTTCTTATTGCTGCCTCGTCCACCCCCTACAGGCACTTGGATCTCAAAGGCCTGCAGATGTGATTCAGCACACAAAAGAGAGTTCACAGTGATCTTGTTAACATGCATTAGCTTTGAAAAAGAAAAGGCTTGGTATTGCAAATCTTCAGCTTCCTCCACCCCCTCAAAATGTTTTATATGTCATGTTTTTTTGGCAGAGAAGCTAAAAAGCATAAGGAAGCTATACAGATCTACACAATAGGATAAAGGGAAACGGTGTTCCCCCGATGACAGGCAAAGGGAGAGCGAGAGACAGAGTATCGGTAATAGGACGATGTGAATAGTCCACACAAAGCGAGATCTAAAAAGAAAGGCAAACATTTGAAAGAAAACTAACAAAAAAAATGAAACGATAATGAGCAAGAAATTGAGTCAGAAAGGAAGCCAGTTGAATTAAAGTAGCGTTTAACATCTAAAAATACCCCATTTTTACTCAAGTTGATCTAAAAGCATGTTTCCTCTCTGCTATATTCCCTAGGATGCTCTGTGACACACAGGCAGAAAAAAGTGACCACCCTAAATAGCATTTTTAATGTCCCGCATTGCTTACATTGTCCCCATCTGTCCTTTATGTGAATGGTGCCATTACTTCTTGCAAATTAAAAAGAACATTAGGTGTCACTTAACCAACAGATCCACAGCTTAAGTCAAAGGCATATGGACTCCCCAGGGCCAAGCTAATCCAAATGTGATGTATGTCTTTAAAGTGTTAAGACTTAAAGGACAATCCAAGAGCATCTAATGGAAATGATGTAACAGCTAAAAGCCACTGTTTCTGTGGCTGGAAAAAAAAAAGTCGTGTGTGTGTGTTTAAGAATACAAATCCAGCCTGGGGGCGTATACATCCATCACACAACCCAAAATTGCTGCAAAAGGTTGATTTAAAATGCATCATACAATAATAGCATAAGCAAATATGAACTACATGATACTTCAGGACTATATATTTGGGTGGACATTGGAGACAAATGTACAGTATTTAAATCAGAGTTACAGACTGAAATGTTTACTATTTTACACATGTTGTGTTTTTTTCTGAGAAAATTTGAGTCAGTAAACACAAAATTTTAGATCTTCCAATCAATAATTTCCTACACAAAAAATGTGTGTCAGTATAAAAATGCAACATATTACACAACAGACTGCTTTTCAGACAAAAAAAAAAAAAAGAAAGAAAGAGATTGTTAGCTGTCACGGACTAGCTGCAAAGAACAAAAGCAAGTGTGACAGAGAAAGTAGAGGAGGAACTGTGGCAGATTCTCCAAAATGTTTACCAGCCAATTTCCTTATAAAACTGCACAAAATCCCCAAGACTACTGATGCATTTTTTAAAAGCCAACGCTTGTCACAACAAATAGTGACTTTTTGTTTTGTTTTGTCTACTGCTGCCTACTGTTTTTTTAAATGGTAGAACTCTACGGAAAAAAAAAATCATTTCACAAGTTTTTGAAGGTTTTTTGCTTCGCAGCATTCTGTACAGACTTTGGGACACAACACAAGTTTGTGAAGTATCTGGATAGAGAACTTGTCACTTAGTGTTGGAGAAAAATGTCAGAATCAATCCATGTATTTATTTGACATCATACTTTTTTTCTGTAGCTGAAACTCGAATGGAGATCTGTTAGACATGTTGGGTATATAGGGACATTAGGTTATTCAGTTTCTTGTCAGAACCACTGAACCACTATCTTTTAATACTTAATGCAATGCTTGGGGTATAGAACATGCATGCTTGTTTATTTAATTTATTTATCTGACTTCCTGAAACACCCATCACTAACAAATCTATTGATTTGTGACATGTGACTTCAAATAATCAAGGAAATAAACAGTAAAAGTTGATGATAAAGACATGCCAGGGTTTTCAACAATAAAGATGCCATTACCCGTGATATAACAGGCTGCCTGCAGGTGAGGCACAGGAGCCAGGATGCCACCAGCTGCTTCGTGTCCACATCCACTACGTTGAGGTACCGAAAGCAGCTTCCGGAATGCAGAGCTTTTACTCCTAGCCTAATGTCCTGCACACCCAGAGCAGGGAGGGCGAACACTTCGTCTGGGTCCACCTACGCCAACACACACACATACTGTGTTTATAAATATATATATATTACTGTGGTGAAAAAAAAGGTTGTTATTTTCTAATAACTGAACCCATAAACCCATAATAAGCCCATATATTGGTCTTGTCATTTTAGTTCTCGGTTGTCGACTTTCCGAGTCGACAATTAAGACTATTTCATTCTTTGAAATTAGTTGTAAATTATTTATTAAACTTTTATTTGTTGTACTGAAATCATATAAAAGCACATATTGGATAAATTTGACTTTGAGATTTAAGATATTTCCTCTTTTTCCCCCCGGGGGTACATACACATAAAACTCTCCATATCCCTAATCTTAAAATATCACTTATTATATGTCATGTCTGGAGTTGTGTGCATCATTAAATCTTTTTTTTTTTTTTGTGCTAATAACTTCATTTATTAATATACATTTTACACTGCGTGTGTGCCTACGGTTACATTTTTGCATATTACAGGTCCCATGGTAGCAAAATGATTTTCTACTTCATCAGGAATGAAAGTGTTATTCATATCAAAGCACTTTGGGTAGCTTCTCTAACAACACAGGAAATGGCTCTTTCTTATGTAATGCTCCACATGACCATTGTATTTACTGTTATGTTGTAAATATGGAGCTTTCAATATTTCTGATTGTCTCTAATTAATAAGTAAGATTATAAAAAGGTACATGGCTACATATTTATTTATATTTACTAATCAGGAATGGATTGTATTATAATACCAGACAACAATAATAAAAAAACATGGAATAATATATTCACTAATTGTTTCTGTACGGCAGAACAACTGTGATTAGGGATGAATCAATTCAGTAAGTGATTGTTATAGTGAATATTGTTTGTGTATTTATCTGTTTATTTCTATCTCACATCACTGCGCACGCTGGTTCGTACTGACAGATTGAATATATATATATATTTATATATATATATATATATATATATATATAAAAATGTTTGTGGACGCCTAACCATAAGATTCGTACTGTATGCCCTTTTTGAATGTTACATTGTACATTTTGTCCCATTTGCTGCAATTATAACCTTGCAGTTGCAGAGATTTGAGCTAATTTAGCCACAAAAGTGTTAGTAAAGCCAGGTATTGATGTAGGGTAAAAAGTCCTGAGGTAAAGTCAGTCACCAATACATCCTAAATGTGTTCAATAGGGTTACAGTCAGAGCTCTATAGCAAACCACTCAGGATCTTCCACTCCAACCCATGTAAATCATATATCAATGCTGAAACATTGTTGGGACTCCTAGATCAAGTAAAGGGAAAATTTAATGCTACCACATTTAGAATCCGAATCAGAAATGGTTTATTGGCCAAGTGTGTTTAGTGACTTTCAAGAGTACAGACATAAATAACACTACATTAGTAGAGAAATTCTATGCAATCGCCAAAAGAGTTTGGGAAAGAACCATATGTGGCTTAAAAAGTCAGGTGTCCTAATACTTTTTTCTAAGCAGTGTATCTAATGTTTCCTATTATAAGATTGCCCAATAATATAAAAAATAAATATAACATTACTGTATTTATATACTGATTTTTTTTAAGCTGAATTAGTCTCTGTTCTTTAGGCGGATACCTTTTTTTCTAATTTTAAACATTAAATCCATGGAGCAAAATTATCTGCTAACAGAATAACAAAAACGTTAAATTGTAGTAAATCTCTTGAGATTGTCTTAATATTGTCTTACTGTAGGTTTATTGTAATCTTATAATAGGAACTACTAGATAAATACTAGATAAATACTTCTAATCAAAATATTTTCATTAATGCTTTTGTAGCTCGAAATAAATAACAGCAGATCGGAAAGACTTGCTTTTGTCCTTTGACTCTTTGAATTTGCCGTGTGTACCTGTAGCTCCAGAGGGTGGGAAGTGTAGCACTTGACTTTGCGGATACTCTGTGTGCCACGCAGTACAAGGGAGTTCCAGCTAAGTGTACCACATACACAGCTAATGTCCATTTTCTGCAGGTAATGCATGTACACCTGCCACGTTTGAACAGGAGAGGCCAGCCAGGGATCACTAACACACACACACACACACACACACACACACACACACACACACACACACACACACACACACACACACACATTGATTTTACATTTGGATGTGCAAGGTCAGGGACACTAAATAATTGTAACAAATTTTAATAAGACACGCACATTTTAGAGGTTTAACGGTAAACATATTCGTCCTGAACAGGGACACAGGGCTTTCGATCTGCAATCCCTTTTGCGTGCAGAACATTTAAATGCAAAATTCAAAGTAATCAGAGTTTAAATCTAAATTCCCTCAGGAACGTATTAAGCGGCGGACCGCAAGTTTGTTTAGTCTCCACCTCGAATTTGGCTTTTTTTTTTTTTTTTCGTTATTTTTAAATTCGAAACATATACAACAATGCCAGGGGTCTAAAAAAGAAACTAAAGTTAATGCAGTGTCACCGTGGCTACTCATTGTGGGTCTGTGGAAAAAAATACACATGGCTGGAAAAATCAGATGTCCCAATACTTTTGTGTCTATGGTTCATGTACAGTACAGTAAAATGTATTCAGACTTCAGCATACATATCAATTTCATTTTGTATTTCCCCTTTTCCATCTTTAAAGTGACTTCAAGTGCATAGAAGTCACATTGTTATCATTATTATTATTATTATTATTATTATTATATGGTTTGTCCCGATGCTGTTGATTCTATTTACCTGACTGAGAAATGCCTGTCTCTGACTGTGATGAATAAATGGATATTGCAACATGATGCAATCAGACAGTAAATGTGAGACCTTGATTAAGCAAATGACATTAATCACACAAGCAGAGATTAATCAAGGAGGCAGCAGCTACACGCAGGCATGCCTGCTCGCACACATTCACACGTACACAAACCCACATGTACACACTCGAAGCTGAAGAGAAACGACACGTACTTGAACACGGTGATGACGAATGTCTTAATCTGTGGACTGGGAGCCCCAGGCACTTTCAGATAAATGTCCTGAGGTTCTCCTGGATCCTGCGGTGCATTCAGACATAGTAATCAGCTTACTTATTTGACTAATTTAGTCACCAATTACAAGAATATGAGAACAGAGCATTTCAGCAGAGCTGTTTTAATGAACATCATTAGAGCACCGGATATTGGTGTATTAATAACGTCTCCGATGCGGTCGGTTGATCAGACTGTAAGACAAGGTGGGATTGGCTCACCGTGGCGATGATGTTGCAGATTACATTGGGGTCGCTGCAACGCACCTGGAGCCTGGAACAAGTATCTATGTGTGAGTGTGTGTGGTGTGTGAGAGAGAGGGGAAACAGAAGACAAATGTAGTCTTTAGATCAGTGGTGGTGAACAGGACAGCACTGTGTAAATGTGTACATGTTCGAGAGGGAGTCTCAAACAGGGAAGGAAGGCAACAAAGAAGTGTGTGTATGTGTGTGTGGTAACACTTGTAAGGTTGATAATGAGCAACACCTGGTGTGTTGGGTTCAGCAGGAGGCAGCCGGATGGCTTTCTTAAAAAAGGTGAGCTCAGGCTGATAGAAGCGAAAGGTCTGGTCGACTATGTGGGGAGTCGGCTCCACTCTCACTTGGCAGATGGCCAGCGGCTGACTGTCCGCTGCCCGGAAAAACACCTGTGCAACGAGCAGGAGCAGAACAGGTCAAAAAAACCTCCCCTCGGGACATGTACAGAACATTTACTGCTTATTCACTAATTCTGAACTGAATTCCTGTTGTAGTTTTGAAATCAAACATAACATCATACCTTCATGTCATTGCTTTATTATCTCTGTCATGCAGCAACCACAATGAAATTTCAGCTCTCTGTAGCACACTGTATATGAGGTAGTATCAAAAGGTTTCGAGACTAATGGTACTATACTGACCACGTGCGTTACCTCGTCTGTAATTTCATCATAGACAGCAAAAGCGAACGTGAAATTCTGCGTGAAACTGGGAAAATCTGCATAAAATACATTTGACATGACATACGTTTGACATACGCCAATTCTGCAAGGAGTAAATCGAGGTGTTTCGAGTGGCACGTGTGCTTCAAGAGCGGAAGAACATCACTGGAATACGACGAGAGATCAGGAAGACCTTCAAAGAGCTGAACCCCTAAAACTGACAAACAACTTGTGCCTGATGATTGCCAGGGAACGAACCACTTAATCCCACTTCCGCACCTACCCTACTTGCCAGATATGGCTTTTAAGAACTTTTAAGTTCCAACGCAAATCGTGGAAGGTGCTTGACCCGCTTCAACAAAAGAAAACTTCCAGAACATATTTCAGAAGAAGGAACGCTGGGAGCACTGTATAACTGTTCAAGGGTACTATTTTGAAGGTGATGGTGTTTTAAATGAAGTTCTTTCTTTTATACAAAGCTAGTTTTGAAACTTTTTGATGCCACCCCATAGATCCTTAATAACTCCTTAAAGTGCTTGTTCTGATATGTTTGATAGATCATACACAGAAAGCACACTGTATAGAGATAATATATACACCTTTGTTCGTCCCACAGTGGGGAAATGACTCTGTTATAGCAACAAAGAAAAAGAAATGTGCAAATATGTAAAAAAAAATATATATAATAAAGTAGGACCATAAGACAGTATACACACAAAAGAATGTATAAATACAAAAGAAGAAAAAGAGACCACGAGTAAGTAGTTACGCTATGAAACATATTGCACACAGGTAATATTGCACGGTTTTAAATGATTGTTAATGCACGTATTACTTAAAAAAAAAACAAACAAAAAAAAAAAAAAATCATCCAAGTTGTCCAAGGACACAAGAATCACCACACAATTGTTCTCAATCTCTGCACCTTGGATTTGAGAATAAATTGCCCTTTGGTTCCAAATCTTCCTATTTTCTCTAAGATAAAACTAGATAAATCTAATCTCACCCTAATCTTAATTTGATGACACATTTGTTTCCAAGCAGATATCCGTTTGCTTTATTCTAGTGAGACCTTACACAAATTAGGAAATGTTAACATCCTTACAATAAGTCTAGAGCTGAATGAGCAGCTCTCAGCAGAACTGATGTATGATTCTAACACACCTAGCTGGAATTTATAACAATGTTTCTATAGTAACAACTCAATCAGGGACTGGTGAATGGTGGTTGTTCAACATAAACTCATCTCAGTGTTATTTAATAAAAAATGAAAAAAAAAAAACTACTCCTGTTTATATAAAGTGTTTTGTTTATAGATTTAACATTCAAAGGAGTCTTCAGTGTCAGTTGGTTTTTTACAGTAATAAAATTATCAAAAAACATCCTTTCTGTGCTTTAAGACACAGAAAGGATGTGTATGTGTAGTTATTAAATAATATTGTCTACAACATTGACTTATAATTGATTATCCCTGATACACACACTAAGACTGTGGCAAGAAAATGCTCCCTGAGATGGTATGAGGAAGAAACCTTGAGAGGAACCAGACTCAAAAGGGAACCCATCCATATCTGGGTGGCACTGAATGTTCATTCATTGTAATTACATTGTTGAGGTTTGTAGTAATAGGTGCGTAAATGTAGAACTATTAATGCAAACTGTCCTAAACCACTGTAGTGGACTGTTTATATTATTTACAGTCCTCAAAGTTCTTAAGTTGCTCAGCTGCTTCATGGATTCTTCTGTTTTTGTCTTTTTTTAAAAAGCCAGTGATGAAACATTATATGTATTATTTCGAAATTCGAAACATGAATGAATGCTTCTCTTTAACAATGCAAAACATTGAATGCAGCAAATGGTTAAAAAAAACAACACAAAGTACTGTGTATTAATAAATTAATAACTGTAATGGTTTTGCATTAATTAATCATCTTGTAATGATTCTGCTAAGTTCACTTTAGCCAATCACTCAGAAATGCTTAACGGGAAATGTGGGCCCAATTTTGCAGAGAAGTGTTGCTGCTGTGATGAAACTGTCTGCAACTGACACACTGAAGCCTCAACCCTCTGAAGTCACACTTAATAGCCAGAAATAACAAGAGGCTTGTTAAATCAATCATTTCTGTCATAGCTCACAGAAATCCAGCAGAAATATCTGGTGAAGGAGCAAATTCACTTTCACTTGTCCTTAATTTTAGGTTTTTAAGCAGAACAGTTTACAGATTTCAAATGTATGATCATTTTCTGATCAGTTAATATTCTAAAAAAAAAAAGCTATAAATCTGATCTCAATTTAAAATGGCATTTCATCCTCAACTAACGCCGTTCCCTAATGCACATAGTATCATCGTAATACATAAGATGCAATATGTACAAATATTGGAACAATAAAAGTGTTGCAGACATTTAATACAGAAGTATACACTATATGAACAACAGGTTTGTGGATACATGGCCATTAAATTCATGTGTGCATCTTGAACATCTCATTCAACATTTAGTCTCCATTTGTTGTTATAATAACCTTCACTTTTCTGGGAAGATGTTTCCGAATTTTGGAGTGTGGTTGTAGAGATTTCTGCTCATTCAGCTAAAAGAGTGGTAGTAAAGTCAGGTACTGATGTAGGTCAAAGAGGCCTGAGGGTGCAGTCAGCGTTTCAATTCAACAAAGACAACAAAGGTGTTTAATAGGGTTGAGGTCAGAGCTCTATAATAGGCCACTGAAAATCTTCTACTCCAACCCATGTAGACCATATATTCATGGAGCTGGCTTTGTGCAAAGGAGCATTGTCATGCTGGAACAAGTTGGGGTCTCCTAGTTCAAGTAAAGGGAAAAATCTATAAATCCAAAGACACACTATACAATCGTGTGCCACCAAATTTGCTGTAACAGTTTGGGGAAGAACCACATCTGGTTCAAACATCTAGGCGATTCCAATGATCTAGAAATGTAATATATGAGTTCTAGGCAAAAGTATTTTGGATGATTGTATTTCTACCACTTTTGACATCTTTATTTCAACAAAATGCTGCTTGAAATGTACTCGAGTGTTTATTATTATTTGTGGGTGCTGTGTTCATATACTTGACAAAACAGTTATTTAGATTTATGAAAGAACAATTCAAATTCACTAGGGTGTATAGTATTTTGGGTACCAAAAAAAAAAGGATTCTCTAGCTAATAAAAAGGTTACATTTCTAAAGACTTGTGCAATATATAGTCAGGATCAAGAGCTTACCATCTAAATCTCAGCAGATTTACATAATTTATGCACATCGATTTCTAAAAGTCCTTTAAATGTTTGATGGTCATGCTAACAGCAGGTGTGTGTGTGTGTGTATACAGTTGTGAATATTTCACCTTGAACAGAATGACTCAAAAAGCTTGAGGGCTTAACAGTCCTGGACTCAAAGATCGTGTCTTCAGAGTATACAGATAATGAATGTTTGGTATGTCCAAAACAACTGGTCTAAAGCTTGATCAGGTCAAACTATTAAATAAAATGTATTAAATGAATAAATAATAAATAACAATAATATCGATGATAATGAAGATGATGAACAAACAAACGAATGAACAAAGCTGTTAAATCAGACTAGTTTAGATACTTTCCTACATAACAAAATAAATCACTGTTGAATTTGATCCTTTGTGTTACGCCTTTTGCATGCGATAAACACTCTCGCTGAGTTACTACAATTACCACATGACCATTTTCATCCGAAATGCTGATACTATATTCAATTCTTCGGCTGTATTTGAAGCGCTACAGGGCTAGTCCTGACATGCCATCCTGATGTTTGACACGCTCGATCGGGTGTGTTATCTCTCATTGAACATGTGTATTAAGTGTGTTGTCAGCTTTACAGTAGCACTGACACTACAGCCAATGATACGAGGTGGTGTCGCTTGGAGTGCAACAACACTTGACCCTGACTGAGTTTCAGAGTATGAAGTGTGTGAGGCTGTCTGCATTGTCAGCAGGACCGTAAAGGGTACATCTCTCTAGGCTGCATATGGCAGCTCAAGCCTGAAGGCAAAAGCACACACACATGCAGAAACACACACACACACACACACTTACACAATAAATCTGGCATAGTCACATGAGGACTGAGACATCACTCTCACTGTCACCTTCTCTCAAACTTGTATACACACACACACACACACACACACACACACACACACACACACAAACACTACAAAAAGCCCACTAAAACTAGTCAGCACCTACTGTATTGCCAATGTAAAACACAAATTTAAATAAAAAATGCTAAAACGCATAATCAAGAACCTGGAATATAAAAACAATATTTGAGCCTGATATCCGGAGACGCTGCTTAACCAACCTGCTGAGTGCCGAGTTGTTTTCTACTCACATGTTCCTCAGTTCCTCAGAAGACAAGTTGCACAGTTTATGATTTAAAAGCACACTTACTACCCAGGATAAAGAGAGCTTTTCTGGAAGATCTGGCTCTTTGATTTTTATCAAACATCAAATATCTCAGAGGGGCAGCACTTTGGAAAACATTTGCAGCCTTCAAAGGGTTACATGCCTTTTACAACTGCTCACAATGCTTAAAGTAGTATCTTCCCTAATCCAGTACTATTGTAATTCTTCAGTGGCCATAAAGCATAAAAATACTGTCTTTTGTACAGACCTTATTGTGTAAGTACAAAGGTTACGCTAGAGGGATATACAGGGATATTTTGGTGAGACGAAAGACTGTTTATGCAGGTAAATATGTTCATTTTTAGGGCGGATTCATACAAACAAACTGCATATACGGTAGTTCCAGGATCTTAGCTTGACAGCTCAGAAAGAAAATGTGGACTAAAGAAGTACATAGTTTTTGTGGTGCTCAAATGTAGTAAGGCTTGACAGGAAATCGATAAACAATGTACAAATGATAATAAAAATAGAAGTCTAATATGATGATGTATTACTGGGGAGATGGAAAGTGTTTAAATAAACCTCCAATAGAACGCTATTATGTTGTCAATTTATTGCTGCATGAATAGTCCTGGTGTAATTGAACAATATAGCTTCTACCCTCACTGTGTGCTGATTCAGGCTACACTTAATTCAGCACATTGTATTGTTTAACCTTTTTGATGGATGCAAGTTTTCGTTTGTTTTGAATTTCTCAATTAGGTAAAAGGATAAGCGGATTAAGCACTCATTTGCCAAAAGGTTTTGATAAAGACCTGCTGTCTCCTCCAATGTTCATTCATGTCTGAACCCTGATGTGTACACTTTTAGTATTAACTCCTCACTATGCACTTTGTAACTCAACACTGAATTCTACCCCTTGTGGTGTGTGTGTTGAATGTATTTGAGTATTGATTTCTACAGGCCTGTTTAAAATCAGTGCAGCCTCCTGTAGAAGCACACAACCAAGTTGGAGGATGCCATTGATCAGACATCTGGAACAGAACATTTCGGACTGTTCACTGGAATAATGGGATACTCTACAGCAAGGTGTAACTTGAATAAAGGCAGGGGGTCCGGATGGAAATTTTTCACATTCCAAAAGAAATGTGTACAAATTGTTTGAAAG
The DNA here is from genome assembly GCA_024362625.1 of Silurus asotus. NCBI lineage: Eukaryota > Metazoa > Chordata > Actinopteri > Siluriformes > Siluridae > Silurus > Silurus asotus. Next base: position 1,371,276 of record MU574226.1, on the reverse strand, counting down.
CCCTTGTTAGTTTCCAAGAAAACATCTTTGGTCCAACTGAAAATATTGCGTAGAATTTGCTCCTGGTACAAACTATTGCGAAGTCTAATTCAAGGCTTTTAATTAGTTATGTAGTTTAATCGTTACTGTACATAATTGTTTTACAAAACAAAATAGAGACAAACCAGCAATTTGCAACCTGCACTTTTAGTTACTTAAAATTTTTCTTTGGTTTATTTCTATATCACAGTAATCGACATACATTTTCAATTAAGCATTTAATTATTTTCCTTTAATTTTTTTTTTTTTATTGCAAGTCACTGCCTCTCTCTGCCCAGGCATTAAGCTGATTAATTATACATTATCGTATATAATATATACATACTAAAAACTAGACATACTAGATATTATACCAGACTAAACACATAATAAAGAGTGGGGGAAAACCTGGTTGTAGCTTAAATCTTGGCGATACCACAACAGCCTGAGAATGTAAAACTGGCTGTGTTGTCTGAATGGGAGGGAGAGCATTGTTCTTCTCTCTGTCAATAACAGTGACACTGGTGAACTCACAGTGTCTGTGAGTGTAAGTATGCAAAAGAGGGCAGATAGTGCTTTTGGGAAAGAACAGCTGATGGGAGGCAACTGGCCAGAAGCAAATTAAGAAAAAAAATAAAGAAAAACAACAAACACAATGAGACTTACCATATTCATCACATATTATATTAAAAGCACCAGATGCAAAAAAGAAACCATTTGCATATAGATTGATTTATGCAAATCATCAAAAATTTACAAACACATGATGTGATCATCTTTGAATTTATCTATGCATCAGTTAGAACAGACTCTGGCACTTTCTAATTACTCATTCGAACCGTTTAAACTTTGTGTTTTCAACATTAGTCTTTATACATTAACAGCTTACTTCAATGTTCTATAGCACATTGTGCCCATGTCTGGTGAGGGAAAGGGTACTTATATACTCTTATGTACGCATGTATACTAATAAACTCCTATATATTCATGAGTACCAATGTACCCTTATGCACTCTTTATGTACTCCTATGTAGACATCACACTGTAGACCTTACACTGTTCCTTATGTACTTATGTACCTCAGTTCTAATGTGCCCTTATCAATAGTCCTTATATACCTGTATGTAGTCCTTGTGTAATCGCATACAGTCCTTGTGTAACTTTATGTAATCAGTGCTTATGTACCCTTATACAGTCCATGTGTACAATCCTGTCAACTTTCTGTACTTCTATGTAATCCATATGTACCCCTATATAGTCATTAGCCCCTGTATAGTATTTATGTACTCTTATGTAGTCATTAACCCCCTGCAGTCTTTATGTACTCTTATGTAGTCCCTATTACTTATTACCCCCTAAATTGTCCTTGTGTACTTATATGTAGGAATCAGTCCCTGTGTGGTCTTTATGTACTCTTATGTAGTTTCCAGTGGACTCTTATGTAGTCCTTACATACTCCCATGTAGTCATTGAATGTTATGTAAAATAAATAAAATGTATCTAGTAATTTGAAAAGCTCCTAATTACAATCAGTGTATGGCAAATTGGAGCTGCAGAATATTTAGCTATTCTTAAAAACAGCAATAAGGTCATGCAAAAATAACTTGAAGAAAAGTGCATAAGGCTAAACGAGGCAACAATGCTCTTACCTCGATAGATTTAGCCATCACTGTGTTCGACTGCTGATGATAAGCAAAATACAGGCTGTTAGAAGTCTTTGAGTCCTAAAACATTAACATGAAGGCTGTTAGTCAGCAGAACGTGTCGGAAATTGCGTGGTGATTATTTATTGCATGATATACAGGAGACTATTATAAAAAAAGATGCATAAGAACACAATTTAAATATAAATAGATGTATTTTGTAATGACTAACAGCTGCAATATCAAGAGCAACAGGGATGTCAAACTCAGATTCTGGCCACACCACACCTTCATTGGCCTCAGCTAATACATGAGAAAAATAAGAGAGGAAATGGATAGGATTAGTAAGGAGGAAGTGAGAGCAGCAATTAAGAGGATGAAGAGTGGCGAGTCGGTTGGACCAGATGACATACCGGTAGTAGCATAGAGATGTTTAGGTGAGATGCAGTAAAGTTTTTAACCAGATTGTTCAACAAGATTTTGGAAGGTGAAAGGATGCCTGAGGAATGGAGAAGGAGTGTGCTGGTACCGATCTTTAAGAATAAGGGAGATGTGCAGACCTGCAGTAACTACAGGGGGGTAAAGTTGATCAGTCACACCATGAAGTTATGGGAAAGAGTAGTGAAGCCAGGCTGAGAGAAGAGGTGACCATCTGTGAGCAACAGTATGGTTTCATGCTGAGGTAAAGCAATACAGAGGCATTATTTGCTTTGAGAATTTTAATGGAGAAGTATAGAGACGGTGAGAAGGAGTTGCATTGTGTGTTTGTGGATTTAGAGAAAGCGTACGACAGGGTGCCAAAAGAGGAGTTGTGGTATTGTATGAGGAAGTCTGGTGTGGCAGTGAAGTATGTGAGAGTGGTGCGGGACATGTATGAGGACAGTGTGAAAGCAGTGATGTGTGCAGTAGGAACGACAGACTGGTTTAAGGTGGAGGTTGGATTGCATCAAGGATCGGCTCTGAGCCCTTTCCTGTTTGCAGTGGTGATGGACAGGTTGACTGGAAGTTTGAGAGAGTTAAAGTACCTGGGGTCAACAGTGCAAAGTAATGGAGAGTGTGTTAGAGAAGTGAAGAAAAGTGTGCAGGTGGAGTGGATTGGGTGGAAACAAGTGGATAGAGTGATTTGTGATAAAAGGGTCTGCAAAAGTAAAAGTAAGTTTATAAAACTTTGATGTGACGTGTTATGTTGTATGGTTTAAAGACAGTGGCATTAACTAAAAAGACACAAGGTGGAGCTGGAAGTGGCAAAGTGGAAGCTATTGAGGTTTTCATCGGGAGTGATGAGGATGGACAGGATTAGAAACAAGTTAATTAGAGGGACAGAGCATGTAGGGTGTTTTTGGGACAAAGTGAGAAAGGAGCGATCGGGATGGTTTGGACATGAGGATGAGGGACATGGGGTACATCAGTAGGAGAACACTGAGCATGGAGCCACCAGAAAGGAGGAAAAGAAGATATTCTTTGTTGGCATATTTAACATATCCTAGCAACCAACACCAATAATCAATAAATCATTATTTATGGTTACAAAAACTATATGATATGGAAGTGATAAAAAGCACAACAACTCAAACAACTTAATTTTCTCATTAACTTGACCTAACAAGTGGTTTTCTCATGATCTCGACGTAACCAAAGTTGTTTTCTCGTTAACACGCTCTTATGCCAACTACACGGGAAAATGACTTACTGATCACAAGGAAACCATGTTTGTTATGTCAAGATCACAAGAAAATTTATTGTAATCACGGCCAAACAACTCGTTATGTCGAGATCACGAGAAAACAAGAAGGGAAAACATAATAATGCAACGCCTCTTACGACTTCTATAATATGAATAAGAAGTTATTATTGTTACATTATTGTTATTATTATTATTACGATGTTATTACTACACTTATTATTTTCAATTGCAATGATATTTCTAAAAAAACTTTTATTAATTACAAATTGCCGACTGTATACTGTATTTCTTCATCCCAAACATCCCAGTTGAATAAGGTTACGCCACTGCCTGCACATCACACATGCTGTTTTTAGACAGTGTGACATCAAGCTTCGTGTACAGGACCTGATCGCAACCTGTGTAACAGACCTTTTCATGTCAGCTGCCATAGAAACCAAAGTCCACATGCACCCAGAGTTTTATGGTAACTCGAATAATAATACAAAATGCCTGCACCCTAAATAATACACTTTATGGTAAACAGGGAACACATGTGGACAACAAACTCAAACACACGTGCAACCCAGAGTCACTACAAAAATAATCAGTATCTATTTCAGGGTATTTGGATAAAATTAATACAAAAACTAAGAAAAACACAGCCTGAAAAAATGAATGTACCTGGACAAAGCTTTGGTACTTCAGAGGGATGTGGACACTCTCTTTAGGCCGCAAGTACACCTGAGGTGTCGAGCTGTCCTCCTTCATGTGAAACATCTCCACCTCCAACGGAGTGCACGTCTTTGTCAAGTCTTTAAAATATCGCCATTCCTCAGCGTTCACTATAACACTACAGAAAGAAATTCAGAAGTGAAGAACAGCTTCAGGCTTTTTTCTTTCCATTTCCGAACATGTTATTCTGCCGGTAAAGAAACAGAGTGGATTCGGTTCACTTAGGCAAAGAAGAGAGAGCTGTCTATTTCTAAAGCTATTGCCTGTAACATGAAAAAAAGATAACATGAGCTGAGAATAAAATATGACTTCTACACCAGAAAATTTCATCCACAAATATATGAAGGAAAAGGTTGCTTGAGACATCAAAGGCTGAACCTCGGGCCATGAGAAAGTGAATGTTCGTGAAAAAAAAAAGATGATCAAAAGAATTTCAGGGTTTCAAAAACTCCATCTTGCACACAAAGGACAGAGACTTGAAATTGAGTCTCATCATGTTTTATCATATTCCGTTTCCATAATACGCAGCACTAAAGGCGGTATGTCGTTCTGAGACTCGCACGCGCTCCCGAAGAGAGGAAGAACTACAATGAGACATTTCATGGTTTAGAAATAGGAAAGGAACTGCCGGCAGACAGGGATAAACAGCTACGGCTTTCCAACAAAAAAATGCAGCATCCAAACAGGTGGTAAATAAGATCATTGAAAAAAATATTCAATAAGATGAATTAACCTGCAGAAGACCTTAAATCTGACTGATTACTTTATGATGGCTTGACATTTTAACAGTATGAGAATCTGGTCAAAAATATGAAGCGTTCCAATATATTTCACGCAGGCATTCAATTAAATGCATTTCACAGGTATGACTTTTGAACAAGACTAATAAATAAAGTACACCACATTGACAAATGTTTGTGGACACCTGACCATAAGATTCATATCTGCTTCTTGAACATCCCATTCCGCATTTAGTCCCCGCTTTCTGTTATAATTAACATCCAGTCTTCTGGAAAGGTGTTCCTCTAGATTTTGGAGTGTGGGTATGAAGATGTGGGGTGAGGAGGCCTAAGTTATACTCAGCATTCCATTTTAACCCAACCTATGCAATAACATATGTTCATGGAGCTCACCTGAAACCGGTTTGGGTCTCCAATTTCAAGTGAATTGAAACTGTAACGCTACTGCAACCAAAGACACACTAAACAATTATGTACAACTTTCTGGTATCAATTTAGGACAGGAACACACACATTATGGATAGAATTCAGTGTTCAATTGAAATGATATCAGCACACACAACTGGATTTTGCTATTTTTGTCAAGCACAAGTCATCCACCACCATGCTTCACTCTGGATGTGGATGGCGTTTCTGAATAGGGACCACTATTGGGTTTCTGCCGAATGTACTGTTTTGCCCTTAAAAAGTTTTAAAGACCTCTTTTTAAATGTTTGCTTCAAAAATATTCAACATAATTCCAATATGGCTAAGTTTTAATGACTTCTCTCTATTCTCTCTGACCTCTCTCTATTTTAAATAAAATAAAATTGTTTAAGCATCAAATAACAAACACCTTTAAGGTGTTCAAACACAGCTGTGTGTTCTGTTTTAGATGTGCATTTTAAAATGCGATTGCTATTTTGTGGCTTGCTAAGAGTGGAAATCCAATTGAAACAATTCAGGTCATTACCTGACAATTAAATTAGTATTAAATCATAGAAACAACTGCTGATCAGCTAAAAAAAAATTCTAGACTTGAGCTTAATTTATACACTTTTTTTTTTGGATGTTAATACTAATAATTTTTAAGCAGTGATGTGAAATATCAAACTACAATAAATATGGGTGAAAAAATGCCCCAGGATTGCATATATAATGGCACCGGAATAGACGTGACACGTATAGAGCTGTTTGAAAACCATCATCAAAGTCTAAATGCAACACAGCTTCTGCTCAACCCCAGAAGGACATGACCAGTTCACAGGTTGTGCAGATTCAAGGAAAGAATTTCACTCATATTACAGGTATTGCAGCAACATGCTGGAACGTGTTCCTCACACCCTATAGTGCTGTCAGGGTTGATATTCGACCTGCTTTTTCTACATTACTACAGCCATAAAGCAGACCCTCAAACACCTTTCTTGTGCACGTCTAAGCACTTCAGTGCCATCGACAGAATTCATGATCTTTATTGCTAATATTTGCATGACAATCTACAAATCTTTTGTTTTTACTGCTAATTACTCTCTGTTTTGAGCTGATTGCTTTGATAAAATTTCATTTCAGCAACAATGTGTTGACTTTTTTTAAAATCTGTTTTCTGCTACATTCCGCATTTTGGAGACTTTTGCCTGCGTTTTGTATAAAAAATTGTGATATAGTTTAGTCCTCAAGGTGCTTGTCTGGTTTCTATAACAGCAACCCTGACAATAGTACTAATACAATACAATAGATACAGTTTAAATCAATGCACCCAGTCTCATTTTTTAGCATTAAAATTAAATTAGCCAAATAATAGTATTATTAGCATTAGCATTCACCGGATTGTGTACTCTGAACTCCCCACATTATAGACGGCTAATAAGAGCATAACATAAAATAATAATAATAAGATGAAGAAGAAGAAGAAGAAGCAAAAGAAGAAGAAGAAGGGGAATAGTAATTAGTCTAAGGCTGGAGAACTAGCTCAAAAAAAAACCTACATATTTGCTACTATATACTAGCTACTACAACCTAAAGATAGGAGAAACTAATTTGTTTTACAGATGCTCCATAACTTGTTACTATAAACAGATAAAGAAATGACACTGTTCGATAACAAATAAATATTGTAGTCATTATCTTAAGAGGAATAACACACCTCAGGCGTTGCTATTATAAGATGATGCAACATAATCCCATGTAATTAAATCTTTTCCTATAATAGCACAACCTGTTGAGTTTTATTCCAGACTAATCAAACCTGTCTAATCACCAGTCTAACATGACTAATCACCACATACAATCTAACCAGTCATCTTGTGGGGGTGAGGCTTATCTTCATTCTGGTCAAATTAAGCAAAAGGAAGAGTTCAGAAAATTCATAACTGGAAAAATGTGTCAGCAGTTGAAAGCCCAGACCCCGACAATGGAGCAGCCACAAGCTGCACACGGCTATCGCAAATGTCTTTACCTGGAAACCTCAAAGACAATAGAATAGAGGACAACCATGCAGTACCAGATATCAAAAGTTGGAGTTGATCATTAAGAGATTTAAACCAGATGGAAAAACGGTGGGACACACACACACTACACCAGGAATGGCTCAGGGACTGTTGTCGGTGATTTATGGCAATAGTGTAAAATGGTCTTACAAACCTAGTGCCAGTGGTGGGCGGTCAGGGCCAGCAAAGCCTTCTCTGCTAGCCTAAACACTACCAGAAGCACTGACCTACATTTTAACCTAAAATATAGTGTATGCAAAAAAATCCTACCTAAGCTCGGTGTCTTCGCACTCAATGGTGACCGTCTGCGGAATGTTGAAAGGGTTCTTAAGCACAAATTCGAAGAATTCAGCGGCGCCGAGCATCGCGTAGATTGTGTGCGTGGTGATGATGGCTTGGCTCAGCATGTTAATGATACCATCCACTTTGCAGCGCTCACGATACGCCTCTATCAAACGCAGGTCTTGAGAGTGCTGAGTCCGATCCTCTTTTCTCCTCTGAAAACAAAGTCATTGAATAGATTAGAACACAGAAATACAGTGGGGGAAAAAAAAAAAATCTTTTTTCATCCACAAACGGTGATCAAGACAAGAGCTATGGGGAAACGATCAATCTGACATCTAAAACACTTTCTTTTATCACTCTTAAAAAGTAGTAAGGAGGATGTGTGTGGAGTGGATTTTAGGGCAGTGCTTAGTGAAGTGAAGATGAAGAGCGAGGCAAAGATCCAGAGTGCTTTATCTCATATATCATTCAAGTAGTGAAGTAAGTAGTACTAAAGAAGTAAGTGCCAAACTCAGTTACAGCGGAAGAGCAAGTGATGCTTTGGAATATGATGTGAATGCAATAAAAAAAAAAAAAAAAAAAAAAAAAAAAACAGCTATGTGAGCAGATTAAAAGGATAGTATTTTCATTCTCACAGAACGCTGGAACTAAAACGTTTGGCGTTCCACTTGCAAAGTCTTTTTTTTATTATAGTTTTGTCCAGAACCATTAAACTATTTGCACAATTATCTTCACTTGGAGAGGAACCAGACAAAAAGTAAACCTAGCCTCATCTGGGTGACATTCGTTATAGTTCTCTTATTGTCCAGAAAAAACTGATTAAAGAACAGAATAAACCAGAAAAATTCTTTCCTCATATATCCCAGTGATGTTGAGAAGCTGGGGTAAGAAAGCAGAGTCAGACATAATACAGAAGCACAGAGGGTTAATGGCCTGGCTCAAGGGCCCAAGAGTGGCAGCTTGGCGACAGCTTGGCGTCTTAAACCCAGAGTCTTAACCACTGAGCTACCACTTCCTTGTTTATCCCACCTGGTCAGGATGCTGGGTTCAGAGCAAAGGGTCAGTCATGGTACGGTGCTCTTAGAGCAGATAAGTGCCTTGCTCAAAGGTCCAACAGTGGGATTGAACCCCAGTAACCCAGAGCCTTAACCACTCAACCACCACTGACTTTAACACTTAATTAAGACTTAACTGTTCCCTGTTAGAGGCAAAACTGTCAATAGCAATTGCAGCTCGACAGAATAGTTTCCACTTGAATAGAAACACACAGTAGTGTACAGTATACAGTATGTCACACTACTGCCACAAACTATAAAATGAAGATTAAGGTTGTTTATTTTACTTATACTGTATATCTATTTTTTATGATTTAAAAGAATGTAAAATATTTTAATTATGCCTCATTTATAGTTTCTTGCCATTATATTTGTTTGACTGTGATTTTGTGGTACTCAAACAACCTGGATGTAAAATAATTGATCAACCATCAGCTCATTATCCATCAGTGGCTCCATTGAACGTTCTGGCTTCACCCTGAGAAGTCCATATAAATGGCTTTGCAAAAGATTTTCAGAAACACATTGCGGAGAAACCACAACCCACAAATCCTTGTCCTGCCCTGTCCCACCGTGCACCATGTTCTACACGATTGTCTGCAATCTCTTAATATGTTGCTGTAGATTGTATCATATTATTACATTGTGCAAATGGTTCCATAATGGACATTTTTATTTCTAAGAGAAGACCGCCAGTGAAATGGATTTATACATCCGGGTTCTGTTTGTTTAATTGGAAATATTGTAGAGTTTAGGGTATTGATCGTATTTGGTATAGTGAGATTCCCATTTTTACATTTTTGTTTAAACAAATAGAGAAAATTAATTTTAAAAAGTCATTTTTTCTTGTTTGTGTCTTTGGACTCGAAATGTAGGCATCATAATTCACATTAAGTTTTTCAATCGCAAATAAATGCAAAATACACTGAGCCTCAAATCTGGTTAGTTTTTTGCTTCATTATTACTGTAATTCTGTATGCTTTACTGGATATTATCTGCTGCAGCTTCCGAGGTCTCTCCATATATAAATATAAATGTAAAAATGTAAATTGAACTGTAATTTTCCTCTTACCATATAGCTGGCTTTCTGGTGTGTGTTGGATGTGGTGTTTTCTTCGTGCTGACGAACAGCTGCCATTCTGTCAATCTTTCTTTGTCGCACTTCCTCTGTCTCACCTCCACACTGTAGCCGGCCACCATCCACTTCCCTGAGCCGACTCTGTAGGAGACTTGCCAACTCGCCATCAATATCTGGCAAACGCTGGGCCCGCCTTGCATTCCGTGCTACAATACACACACACACACACACACCCACACACACACACACACACACAGTCTATTTTGTCTGAGTGTACTGCATATATAGCAGCCTTACACCTGTGTATAAATATATCCACTGAAGACTCTGTCTTTCAAACCAGTACCTTACCAAAGGTTTTCTTTTCATCGATACAAAAATGTTGGTAACACCTTAGTCTAGGGTTTAGAAATAAGCCAGTAAATAAAGATTAAAAATTGCTTTTGTTAATGACTAGGTATGGATGTTTATGCTATTACTGTACAAACTATTTATTAGGCCTTTATTGGTTATTCTCTTATTTTTCTCTTGTAACCCCTTTACAATTGTTTCTGTCATAACGAAGACCTTAGTTAGCTAGGAATAAATAGTGCTAGTAGCTTGTATAGGACAAAATACACACATTTTACAGTAAGTTTCCAGTACATACCAGTGTGTAAATGTGTAGCTTATAAGTATGACATGATTTATAATCATTATTTATTTTTTATTTTAATATATCCTGTTCTTTCTTCGGTATCTTAACCTTAAGTCTTGTGAAGTAAAAAAATCTCACTTGAGAATCTTTCCTTAAGTGTCTCTTCAGAATTGTTGGTTTTACAGAGTCTCTTTAGAAAAATTACCTTTAAAATATGCTATATGGACAGAAGTATTACGAAACCTGACTTTTCCAGCCATGTGCCTCTTCCCCAAACAACAAATTAGGAAGCACACAACTGTATAGAATGTGTTTTGATAGGAGATGTAGCTCAGTGGTTAAGGTGCTGGGATATTGATTGGAAGGTTGGTGGTTCAAGCCCCAGTATCGCCAAGCTGCCACACTTGGGCCCTTGAGCACTTGCTCCAGGGGTGCTGTATCATGGCTAACCCTGCTCTCTGACCTTCTGAACAAGCTGGGATATCCGAAAAAAAAAAGAATTTCAATGTCTATTTCAAATCTATTCTTCCTCTAAAACCTGTTCCAGGATGACAATGTCTTTGTGCAAAATGTAAGCAATATGATTTTATTTTCATAAAGATCTTAAGTGGTCTGCTATAGTACCATACTGAACACCTTTGAGATGAACTGGAACAATGACTGCACTGCGTAATCACCACAAATCACTACAACCACACTCCCAATATTGTGGAACATTTTTTCAGGAAAGTGGAGAGTTTAACAGAAGACTAAATGACTTACAGTACACTATATATATACATACACATACAGTGTAAGTACATTTTCTCTGTTCTAAATTTTGGTAAAGTTTTCTGTACAATGTTCTCAAAGGTGTTTTCTTCTAAATGAGCATGTTCAGCAGTTATTCTATGTTTACAGCATTACCTAAGATATCACTTTATCCCAAACTAACTTTTTTAAACCAGTCATTAGTACCAGTGGTGTGTTTTTTTTAAAGCCTCCTATAATCTGTCTTCTATTTATTATTGTGCACATTTGTGAACTGTAGCACAATTCTTTATTACTATCACTCACAAAAGTAAAAGAAAAAGTGCAGTACCGTTGAGGTGGAGGATGGTGTTCGAGGACAGACTGCCTCCTTGAAAGCCAGTGGGAGTCTGGCTGGGCTGAATGACATGAGAGCGAGACGGAGGGAGAAGAACAGATGAGTTTGGGGTTTTCTGCACCACGCCACCTGTTAAAAACAAGAGCCAGGCCTGATTCAATTTGCTTTTGACCCGATTTCCTCTCATTTCATTTTGTTAGGTCAATTTGAGATATAATCATAATAAATTCAGTTTAAATAGATCGCTTGAGACAAATAACATTATACACAAGTTTGATTTTATTATTATCATTATTATTATTAATAATAATTTGATACAATCCTCAACAAAATGGTTCCCAAAGACTTAAGATACCAGTAGGTTTTTTAAGGGAGCTCTCAATATTGGGATATTAAGTATAGAGAATAAAACACGTTCCAACACTATTTTGTTTTTAAATAAAGTAGCATTATAATTACTTCCACAAGTCTTTGTACTCATGCTTTGCTAACATTACAGCAGTCTTTTCTTAACCTACCGTACTTAATACTAAATCTTGACTTTCAATCTTTGCAATAAATATGAAAAAAAAGCAGCTTGTCATGTTAACAATAATCCTCAAAGACATACATATTAAATACGGAACCGTTTTAACTTAAAACTACCTGTGGCTGATTCAAAGATCAAACACTGGGGAATCCATCCAAAATACAAAAAAACAAAAAAAAAAAAACAAAAAAGAACTCCTCACAGAAATAGACTTGGGATTGGGATTTAGGATTTGCATTATGCAGCTTAATGTGGATTGTCTGCAAAACAAGTCTGTGTTGTTTATACAGAACAAATGATAATCAGAAGTTCTAAATGAGACCGGATCTACTACAGCACCCATGAAGTTGTAGAAATGAGAATTCATTAGCATTAAAATGAATGGTACAAAATACACTATAGTATAGGACAAAAATATTGGGACACCTGACTTTTTCTAGCCATTTGTGGTTCTTCTGAAAACTTTTACCATAATATTCAACGCTCACAATTGTATAGGATGTCTTTGGAAGCAGTAGCATAACATTTTCCATTCACTTGAACTAGGAGACCCAAACCTGTGCCAGGAAGACAATGCCACTGTGTACAAAGCCAACCCCAAAAAGAAGGTTTGGAGTGGAAGATGTAGAAATGACCACAACCCAACTTGAAACAATGGGAATGATTTAGGAATGAGGCCCAGGCCTTCTCACCGTTAATCAGTACATGTTTAGTCCAAGAAGTGTGGAAAAGTGTTTAAATGCACATACAAATCTTATCGCCAAGTGTCATTTACATTTTGTCTGTAGATTGTATTTATTCTGATTCTTGTTCACTAGGTCATGGATCAAGTATACCACCAACAGTGGTGGGCAGTCAGGGCCAGCAAAGCCTTCTGTGCTTGCCTAAACACTATTAGAAGCACTGACCTACTTTTACAAACTAAATTCTAATATTTGTTCCATGAAATTGTATAAATTTATTCCCAACAGTTTATTCTCTTCTTTTTTTAGCGTTTTTTTTTGGCTGCACTGCTTCCAGTATGTGTATGTGGAGGTTCGATTTTTTTGTCCAATCAGATTTCAGCCTCAATGTGCTGCCATGTAAATCTAATCTGCCCAGAGCGTTCAAAGTCAATAGTGCTGGCATTTTTACCATTTAGGAAATAGCTCTGTTTCTTTAATCAATCAGATTTTATGTTCGCCTCACAGGGCCAGCTAGCTTACTTAAAAATCCATTTTCAAGGAAAGCTAGAAATCATGAGGAGAGGTCAGCTAGCTGGCTTGTCTCAATCCAAAAAAGGGTTTGTTCGCCACTTCCTGACCAGTGAATACGAGCGGTACCACTGGCTTACAGCTTCTGAGGAGTGGTGTAAATTATGGGTCTGCATCTCTGTTGATCAGGTTGCATATTAATCACATTTTAATGTTTTTGTTATGTTATTAGAGAAATATTGATTCTGAACTGCTCCAGATGATGAAGGTGCACAGTTGTGGTTGTAGTGTAGAGGTTTGGAGTTAACTGGGTTTCTTGCTTTAGTAAAACGGTGTTCACCCTTCATATGTGAAATGGCTCTCTCTCTGTAATGCCACTTGTTGTTATATTGTGTTTTTGTATTGTATTGATGGGTTCTATACTTGCAACGTGATAGTGGTGGTATTAGGAGGTGGATTAAGACGGCTAAGTGACCACTGAAGGCCCAGGTACCAAATGCACGGCTTGCCACTGACCACCAGTGTACATCAACTGTATTGGGTGGGAATATAAATTGCTCCACCCTATAACCAAAACCAGAATTTGTTCTAAGCATTTAACACGAGGACTCTTCTCAGGAGTTCAGAAATTATTCATAACAAGAAACTGGTCTATTTTCATTACTTCCTGTCTGTGACTCTTTTCTACAGTGCCTTGGCAGAAAAGAGAAAGTAGGTTGTTTGCATTGTTATTTTGATCACTGAGGAAAAAGAAAATGAGATGCAATAGCATTAATGATAAAGTGAGCATGTACAGGAGAGGAGCTGCTCAAAGTAGTTTTCAGGTGAACAAAAGAAAAGCGCCAGCCACCTGCGCTTCAAACTTTTTTCGCAAATCTGGCGCTGTTTTCTCTCGGTCAGCTCGGGGCGAACTCGAAATAGCCGCATTAGCAGTATTAATACCCAATGCTCATGGGTACAACAGGAACATAAAAAGCTCGAAGTGTCCCATTGGCTTTGCGCTTGATTACAGCTATTGGAAGGCTGTAATTAGAGCGTATAAGGAGAGCAAGGTCAGATCGGAGAGAAAGCTGTGTTGGCATGCTGCTTTTGATTGAGTAGCCTCTATTAAAAAAAATCTATCACCAGCAGTGTGTACACTTTTCTTACAAAGTCCCGAGGCTTTGGCCTGTCAAAAGTAGTGCAGATCTGGGAGGGAGCACCAGTACTCTTTTTCAAACCTAAAGGGATGATGGAGGGTCAAGCCTGCTGAAACATTGCTCACAATCAGTTCGACCCTGAAGCTAGTTCATTTCACAAGGATTTTTTTTTGTTGTCTTGCCATAACATACAACAAGACACACACAAAATTGCCTTGTGTCCTTGTGAAATACGGAACAACAGGCGTTTATCATCTACATCCGAGCAGAGAGCTGTCACTTTCATTCCGTCCATTCAGAGAGCTTATAATCATCTAGTAGTGAAAAACACCTCCGGGGTTCTACAGTACATACACCTTTTTGAGATTTAGATTCGAAATCATTTGTCAAAATACAATTTCGAAATTATTAAAAGCAAGAAAATCAATTACTCCGTGCGTACGGTTTTTCTTTAGCCTTTTTTATTGGAATATATTTTCATGTTTTACATTAAGTCATGGCAAATATAAAAGGGAAAGTTAATCCATCTATAACGACAGCCATAATAATAAAACATATATATCTTATAAGACATATATTTTTTCATACCATACTGCTGGATTGGTTTAAAGGTATTAAGCTCTGACAGTAGCAGGCACAGCTTGTGTTCAATAGGCCCTTGCATTATATCAGATCCTCCACCTCAGGCTGTGTGCTGCAGGCCAAAGCTCTCACTTACATGCTTGCAGCAATCCAGCAGATTCCCGTGTTTTAATTCCGTGTTCATGTACCCATGCGTGTTTTTGTTTTGGTGCATGTCCTGTCTCCATCCCTGTCTTGTTATTAATGATTTTCTCCTCACGTGTCCTTGATTTCTTGATCTTTTTACATCTTCATTTGGAAATGTAGAAACACAAGACATGAAAATACATCATTGGATCCTAATTTGCTAAAGAGAAAGGCTTCAAACTTGCAGTACATATTCCCAATTCTACATAAGTAATGACAGAAAGGTGCATGTTTGATGATACCACCTAACTCATAACGGAAAAAAAAAACCTAAACCCACGTTTAAATAGATTTCTCAACACTGAATATGCTGATATTTACGTTTTTTTTTACATTACATAAAGTCAAGAATAGTCAAGTCAGGCTACATTTACAGCAGCATGCGTTATCTTAGAAAATAAAACACCACTTTTTTCTTTTTTTTTTGTAGTGACACCTTCTGGCATTTTCTTCCTCCAAAATGCCTGTCATTGTTCCCTAATTTTCCCCCATCAAAGAAATAGGGCATGTCAAAGGGAAAATTAGCGCACAAAGACGATTTTACATATCAAGCTTTCCTTCAAGCTCAATCGCTCTCTGTTGCTGTTTCTCCCTCGATTCTCCCGGCTCGGAGTCTGCCACGCTTATCTAGCTTCCGCAGCCGAGTGGTGGAGGAGCCAGAGGCGGGCGGAAGAACTAATCCTAATCTTCATTTTCTCCATCTGCCTGCGCTCGTTTTCTCAAAGCCTGAACGCAGGTGAAACAGGCGGCTACTACAGCGCTGGTTCATTAAAAGCGTTCAACCCTCGCAATCCATCCACGAGGCATTTTGTTTACTCCATTATACTCTAATTAATTCATCTTTCTTTAATTCCTGAGGATTTGAAGATCTTTTAATTATTTGCTTGTCTGTTTGCTTTAAGCTGGAATTGATTAAAGGAAATTTGATTAGGTTTGTCTTTGAATCGTTGTTTTCAGAAACACCAGTATGCGGTTTTAGAATGGGGGACAATTAAAGCAGAACCTGAAGTAATTGGCCAAGAGAAGGGCCCATTAGCCATCTGATCCGAAAGAAAAGCACAAAGAAGATAATATTAGTGTTGCAATCTGAAGAACTATTTTAAGTTTTGGCAAAACTGTTGTTTTTTATACTTTATAAAAATTTTTTTTTGCCTGTATTCTTGTTTTCTGTATTCTCTTCATTTGGCACATGTTTTTATGCTGGATGCCCTTCCTAATGCAACCCTTCCCATTTATCCGGGCTTGGGACCGGCACTAAGAGGGGCTGGGGTTGGTTCCCTGAACGGGGATCGAACCCGGGCCGCATCGGTGAGAGGGCCGCATCCTAACCACTAGACCACCAGGGGACCTCCCTAGTTAGTTATAGATAATGATACTGTTTATTTTCCTCCATATAAATACATGAAATCAGTCCTAGAGCAATCCAGAACAGCATTGGGTTAAAATCCACATGTCTCATGAGTTTATACTTTAAATTGAATGAAGATATCACGAAAAATGAGATTCTGATGACAGAAACTAAACACTTAAATTTGCAGCTACAACATGGAAACATAGAGGTACAGTATTTATACGTAGACTAATAAACACAGACGTGGGAACAGCTGTGATTCGGAAAAACATAAAATTAAAGAACAATGATGAGGCTGTGGACATAACATAAATAACATAAATAAACACATGTGGCCATGCATAGAAGGACGGGAATGTGAAAATGAGTTGTGTTGGCATTTGTATCATTATGCATCGTTTTTAACATATTTGCATCTGTAAAAAACTGTATTTATATAGAATTATTAGTAAATGTGTACTTTAATTATTTTGAAAGTGACCAATGATTTATGACCAATATTTTATATGTAGATTATAGAATATGACGTTCCACAACACTACGGAGAAAGAGGCGTGTCCTGAGAGTCACACAGAATATAGATTAACATGGCAGAGGTAGAGCTGTAGAGAGAGCGGTAGAGAGAGCGGTAGAGAGGTAGAGACCTTCTTGAAAACAGAACAGGAAAATAACGATCTGATTTTATTTATTTATTAATTATGTTTTACTTTTTGCACTATAAAAGTTTGTTTGTGAAAGAGCCACAAGTTGGAAGTCAGATGGCACTTAACTAAATTGATGATTTGCTGTCCATCTGAACTAAAGTACTACAACTAAACTATCAGTACCATGTTGAATTGCATAGCATCACATGTTTTCCATTGCATCATACTGCATTGTGTTGAATCAAATCGATATCCAATCCCATGCATCATAATAGGGGTGAATTTTTTCGCATCCCATCAGTAGCTGCTTCATATGTATCATCAATGCATCGTATTGTTGGCTATGTTTTAAGATGCGAATCCCATCGGCTTGAGGTACGGAGATGCACATCCCTAATAGAAAGTATAAACAACTTTATCAATTTGAATTTTATTAGTGGGGTATAGCCAATTAAAGCCTAACTAACAATAATAAGGACTTGATCGATGCGTTAACACATGGCAATCAGAAACAAGAACACCTCACCTACTTCTTTCTTTTACTTTTCATTCTTTCTTGTCTAGTAATTACCTCAGCTTTGACCTCGAGGAGTCTGGGACGTGCCTGATAAAAATCGCTATGGCTCTCCGAACTGATAAATTCCAAAACGAGTTCTCGTACAGACTAATGACCGTTTCTCATTAAGCAACAAATAGTGCAGACAAAGGCGCTAATCCCGGATAAAGGGGCTTGAGCTCTTTATTTGGGAGTCTTGGATGAATTAATTGATTTGTGAATGTGGAGCGCTGAGACTTGCCTTTGGTGAGCTATAAAACGGAATGATGTAGAGAGTACCTACTGAAAAGAGCTACACTGATAAATGTCACTCTGCGTTTTTCTGGAACAATTCGAGTTGCTAGTTAGCAGAAATATTCTCACGCAATATACAGTAAGTAGAGTATCACATGCAGTGTAACTCGCTTTGACATCCCAAGTTTAAAACCTTTTCCTCCTGCACCTGCTCACATATACTTTGCTGACTGTCTGGTTTAGTAATCAGCCATCTGTCTCTATAATCGCAGCTATCAAACCTTAAACTTCCCAGTGTATTGTGAGATATACGCGATGGGACTTTCAATGATAACAAACTAATAAGCTTATTTGACCATAATCAATTTAAAGGGTGCTGGGAAAATGTTGTATTATAGCAGATGGGGCATGTAGGAGGGATGCCTGATAAAATAATTCAATCAGCGTTGTTTCATAGAAACATCACACATTTGGCATCTGAATGTCAAAAAAATCACTTGGGAGTCATTTAAGCTTATCACGATCAGGTTTTGCCAGGTTCATTAATACGGAAGCACACTGTGTGGTTTGAATGAACAGTTTGTGTCAATTTTTTAAGCAACAATATTTGTTGGGAAATATCAGGAGAAAGGAACAATGTCTGCTGAAGGGGCAAAATTAATCCAGAGAATTTGTAGCAGTAAGTGGTATTGGCTAAGTGTGTGTGGATCAAGGATATGGGTTAGAAGTTTGATGATTGATTTTAAAATAATCTGCTTTCTTTCTATTTCTCCCAGGATATTCCAAATTGTTTGTGCAGTGGCTCTGATTGATTTGCCCTCTTTTCTCTTCTTCAAAATGCCTCGCTTTTCTCCCATAGGCATCTCTCTGTTCCTATTATTGTTTTTTTTTTTATCTTTTGGCAACATATGCATTCTTCACTGCCGTAACCAAATGCTTTAACCAGGAATACCCATTAACCATTATTAACTAATGAAACAGTCAGTCTAACAGGGCATACCTGGGCAACACCTGTAAGTCCTATGTTCCAATATTTTGGATTACTCCAAAACAAAACAATCAATAGGGGCCATATAGGTGCCATAATAACAGTTTACACATCTAGGTACAAATATAAGGAGGCTGAGATTCTTCTATTCGAAATACTATTCATCTTTTGATCTCGATCCAACATATCAGTTTAAAGCAAATACATGATAATAAACACTGATGTTCCAATACTTTTGAAAAGAGACTTTCTATATCCATTGAGAAAAAGGAGGCACCTTTGTGATTTCATGGAGATGAAATAATGCAAAAAGAGCAAATGAAAAGACCAAACCGGCAGCACGAATCTTACCGACATTGCCGAGTCGGATATGCAGCCTGCCTTTGACAATGGTGTAGACGCTCATGGCAGACATGGCCCTCTGTCCACCTGCATGCTCTCTTCCCAGACTGGCATCCTGCAGGTACTCAGTGCTGATGACCTCCAGCTCATGAATCACCTGCACAGCAGCTCGACCCTGACGCAACAGATGCTGCAGACACAGAACACACACATCAGCATATTTGCATATCTCAGACACCCCCCCCCCCCCCCCCCCCCCATCACTGGCTTAACTAATGCGTTCAGCGACGTACATTTGAAATTAATTTTTATCTTTTACAATTTACTCCTTCACTGAGCCTATCTTCTGCACGTACCTGGGTTTGTTTTGCATCTGTTTTTTTCTTGCTGCATTTTACATTTTGCTTGTTTTTATATTGCCTCTGTGTTTTGCGTTTGTAATATTTTATGTAGCACTAAAATTAAATATAGATGATTATTACTGATAGAGGCGCAACTCACAACCAGGGACTAGATTCATTAAGCATCTCAGAGAAGTAGTGCTGAATAGCAGACCAGCCATCTGGAAAAAAGACCCATGGGGCAGACAGGTCTGTACGCCGGCCATGAGGCCAAAAAGAGAGAAAAAGAGAGAGATTGCTGTCTGGCTTCTCATCCGCAGCCTAATTAAGACAGTGTAGGCCTTTGAAACACTGAAATAATCAATAACTGTAGGTAGTGTAACTGTATAGACTTTAGATTTTACCACTGGACCTTTACAATACACTGACAGATGCGAAATCAAGTGCCTGTTAAAAGCATCAGAATAATTACGTATGAGATTTGGTTCATTACCTGTTAAGAGGCGCTTTTGCTGATTTAGGATGTGTTCACATATGCAGTGTGAGTCAGTTTGAACTCTCTTCGGTGTGGTTTGTTCAGGCAGATAAGATAACAGCAATTGCACTTAGACCAGATTGTGGACCAGAACACCTGGTCTGAGACTAACACAAAAGTCTCGGCATTTGTCCAAGCAAATTCCGAAGTTCTTCGATTGCACAGAGAAAGCAATTCAACCCCAAATTAACCCGGCTGTGAAAGATAAACCAAATGTTTTTTGCAGATGTAAGCTGCTTAAAACTGAGCTGTGAGGGATGTACTGAGCCAAAGGATCAAGCTGTAGTACTACAGAAATGCCATGAGCTCTGGATATTAGAATTGGTGGACAATAATAGCCAAAGGTGAGATTTCTGTAAAGCTGCTTTGAGACAATGTCTGTTGTGAAAAGCGCTTTAGAAATAAACTTGACAAGATACAAAATGTCGGGTTGTAACACATTAGTGCGTACATGATAAATTCCTTTCTGCGTCTTCTACCGGCGTAGATATTAACTAGGATGTAGGTTGCCAGGTTGAGGCAACAAATGGGTTGAAATTTGTATAATGTGTCAATTGTGTGAGGTAAATGCGTTTTACACTAGATATGGCAACTAGACAACCTTGGAATGAAATATTGATATTTAAGGTTTGGGCTATACAAATTACGAGTTTCCTAGGAGAAATAACAAAAGGGTAGTCAGGCAAGAAAAATTATTTACGTGCTATAACATTAACATTCCCTTTCACTTGAATTAGGTCCAAGACTGTACAAGTTCCAGTGCGACAGTGTCTCTGTGCACAAATTAAGGTCTATGAAGATACACAGTCTATAAGAAAGTATAGGACTGGTTGTTTTGGATCATTGTCTTGCTGCATGACAAAGTTCCCCTAATCAGTTTGAATGGATTTCTGTGAAAACTGTCAGGAAAAAAAAAAATGCTACTCCGAACTTCTGAATTAAGTCAGGTGCTTCATCATGAATTAATCAATCATAGATAATGAATAGTGACCTTGTTTAAGAAGCTGCCATTCAAGCACATACTATTACACTACCTGCAATATGTATCCCATATGATTTTAGATGTTATGGATCATGAGCAGATCCTTTCTTCTTCCACACTTTGGCCTTTCTTTCAATTGACTCATCACAGTGCTCCTTAATTAGTTTCACTCTGTTGGGTACCAACCCTTCGTATTTCTGCTCGAACAACTGGTGTATTTTTCCTGGCTAACATGCACCACAGATGTAGGCTAGCCTACCAAGATAACAACAAGCATGGCAGAAGGCAACAAGAAGTATGGCTGGTGTAGATGAGACAGAGGGAGTCAGTGATATAAACATGACTGAGTACAGAGACATTCCTGATCACAATCATCATCATCTTTGCTCTGCCTGTGTTCTAAATGGTGACTGTTTGGCCTGATACATTGATTAGATAACAAAATATGATTTATTTTATTTTGTATTATATATTAATAGGATTTGAGTTCCAGTTACCAGCGTGACACTAAAACAGGTAGTAGTAAAGGCAATTTTTTGCCTAAGTACATTTCAGAGCCCAAATTTCTTTAATTTACCTTGAGTGAAAAAGTGTAGTCAGTACTTTACTCTTTTCCCAGAGTCTTTTAAAAACATCTGTATCAAGTATCTGCACTTAAGTGAGGGATGTGTGTAATTTCGCTATCTCAGATTGTAATAATTCCACCCTTGGGATTGAAATAGTTGGGGTTTTTGCAATGTTCTATATTGTTTAACACATCTCTATATAAAGATACCAGGAAGTAAAAGCTCAAATTCATCATACAATCTCAAAACAAGATGTCTTCAGTCTACAATTGAACTTGTTTATCCAATGCTATCAAAATTGACTTTTTGCATCATATTGACAAACATTTTTTTTTGTCTGTGTAGCATACAATAAATCACCCAAAACTCTCTCCATAAAAGAGAAAAAAGATGATTAAAAATAAATCCTTTACTGTCAGTGTGGGCAAATACACCGTAAGGTGTTTCGTGGTTTCATGCGGGGTGACTAATTTATCCTTTAAGCCGAGTGAAGTTCACCTCAAGATACCTTAAAGTCAAATGCTAATTGAGCAGATTATTATGCTAATTCTTCCCCAATTGAACTAAATGACTCTTCTACATCTTATAGAGGGGATAGGCAAAATAGTAGCCTAGGGAGACCATAAAAAGCTCCATACTAAATTAACCCATGCTCAGGACTGAAGCGCGAGTCCTAAAGCTACCTGCTGTGCTACCATGCCACCCTGAGACATTAGTAGGAGAGGATAAAGACTGCAGGTGAAGAAAGTCATCCCCCTCCCAGGATTCAGGTATTTGCTTATTTTCAATAGTCTGTATTAATCTGCACACATTTACCTCACAGTGCTTTTGAAAAAAATCTAATTATTTGGTGCTTTTTAGGCTAGATAGTTGGACTTCCAGGAAAGAACAGCATGGGACTGGATTGCTTAGTGAGCTGCTCAATAAATTGAGTGCTCCAGTCATGTTTACAACATACAATTCACAATGCTTTCACTGTATGTTTCCATTTCTCCCATATCATGACTGGACATTTCTTCCTTCAATGCTTGGAAAATGACAATTAAAGCCTAAATAATAAGAACAATCTAAAGAATCTGACTGAAAGGATTCTTCCAGCACTCTACCGGGCTTCTTGGCTCACCCAAGCTGTTTACTAGACACTTGACACACCTCAAACAAATGAACCAAGACAAGTGCAATTGCAACAAGCTGTCCACATGTACATCACAGCTGGGTGACAAATGCCACAATCTGATGACAAGAGGCTAAAAAGGCTTATCAGAAGTCTGATCTGCCATCGGTGTGCGTTTTGAAAAAAGGTCACCGTGTCTGTTCTCCTCGGCTGTCATTTTGATGACGCGGACGCGCCGAGGTCGCTGCATGTGTTTTACTTTTGTTCTGTTATTCAGCATCTGCTGTTTAACATGTGCCTACTGAACAGGATGCCAGTGCTGGGCATGCAGCCAAGTGGAGTAGACATGGAGTAAAAGTCTGGAAGTGTTACCTAAGAGAGCTGTTTAAATCCATTACCCAGAGCACTCAAATCCATATCTCATTAATTCTACAGCATTTTATTGTCCCCGCTCACCTGGACAAAGATCAGGGCATAAAACATTCATAGCACTGAGGGAATGGAAAGGCACAGTTTAAAACCCAGTCACAAAGAGATCAGGTATGGGAATGAAAGGCAGTTCCTCTCTCTCTCTCTCTCTCTTTCTCTCTTACACTGTATTATTATCCTGACTCAGCTTTTACTGATGTTTATTGAGACACCTTTGGAGTCTCGGGTATATTTTGGTGACCACACCATCATGTAATAATGGCAAAACGACAACACATAATAATATAATGCAAACAATATCATTCTCTACCCAGGCTACATTTGGATACTTGGTTCACACAAATACATCACTTTACAACGTATATTAAAACATGGACAACATCAAATCTACCTGTGAAGGACTTTGAACACAAATGTCTTCCATGATTACACTGCACACTACACACTTTATATATGCACCTCAATTTTTCCCTATTTTTCTTACATTTCCACAATGGCAAACGTATATGAATGTATAAGATTGCCATTGTGGAAATGTAAGAAAAATAAAAAAAAAATTTGACAAAATTTGTCAAAATTACAAAAATTTAAAAACCAAATCGTTTTTAGAAAAAAACGATTTGTTTTTTATATTTATGTAATTGAGACTGAAAGGTTGTTGATTATCCAGAATCACACTCTCTAATAAGAAGAAAACATATATACATATTTTGACACCTGTTAGTGTTTGGCTACACGTTGGCGGATTCTACATTGCCCAATATAACCTATTACTGTATACAACCGCAGATAATAAAGATATCCTGCGAATATTATCGTTAGTTTTATTAGTAGTCTAAAACTACATCTGAATCTGCATGCTGAAGTGAAAGACTTTACTACTGTGCCCTCGTCGGATATCTACTCTCTACTATTTACATCTGCACTGACACTGATGTCAGTTTAAGTCTGTCTCATGTCCATATTATATGCGGAAATAAATTAGAACCATATCACTGCTACTTTAGCCTTTAAGTCGTCTCATCCACTCAGCCCGCTTGCACGTCGGTTTAAATTAAACCATCGTCCAAATGGGGAAATGTTAAGATGACTTAACGAGAGTTCTGAGTAACGCACCTTCGGATAAAATGCCTGGCCACCTGTAGTTTGCTAATGTATAAATGGTTAAAGCAGTGTTCGTGTACATTCTGAACAGTGATGTTAGCGTGTCTTGGGTGTGTAAGTGGCGAACCTTCAGCTGAACGGCTGCTGAGCCGATGAGCAGTAGAGAGTCGCTGTCCCACACGTCGATGTGCAGGGTATGGAGTGCCAGGTAGCGGAAAAACCATACGCGCTCGCCAGGCTTAAGGAACGCAGGATCGACACGGTACTGCAACTGCAGCCCAGGCTGCCCTGAAACAACAATATATACACATACATCAGTTAGAATACTTGAATTGTTAACATTTCCATAGTTCTATACTTTTGTCTTTATACACCCTATTCAACTGAATACCAAATCCATCATGCATTAACACACTCTAAGCTTTAATAAGTGAAGGATGATCTGAAACTGCAGGAACTACAAGTGGTTTTTTTTTTTTTGTTGCCTGGACACTTTGGTACTCTGCTCAGTGCAGCTGTAATCCGTAACTATTTGTTCCTTGCTTGAATGTCTTTCTCATTTTCCATTGCTTAACATCGGCTACGGAATTAGACAGACTTCTCCAGAGGTCTTTTGCGGAAGTGAACATCTTCATCCTATGTTTACTTTACTGCCTTGATCTTTTTTTTTTTTTTTGGTCATATCAAGCAATTATTTTTAGCATAAAGCAAAATCACATGGTAGTAGAACCGGGGTTGAAATTTGAAGACTAATTAAAAGCGTAGCTAAAAACTTGAAAAATGGAAGAAGAAAAAAAAAGAATAACCAGAAACTTTTTTGGTGGGAAATAAAAAACTTATTTGACACGAGATATCTCCATTGCTTCTACATGAGCACTACAGTATTACTTCAACATCAGCACTATTGTATACTCCATGGGCCAAAATCTATAAGTATATAGAAAATACTGATAGAAATAGCAGATCACATTGTTGTTTTTGCTGTAACATGCAATACATTGTATTATAATATCTAAATTGACTGGAATTCTTTGGACCTTACTTATGATTGCCTATGACCAATCAGTAGTCTACAGTATTTCTATACTGCAGCTCCACCTGTGAGTCTTATATGCAATGAAGCTGAGAAAACAGAGATATAACACCGCAAATAATGTCATTGTTGTGAAGAATTGTGTTATATTATACTGCTTCTGCATATTAATATAGTTCAGTTTAACATTTATTATGGTCTATATTATTGGTAGAAGAATGCTGAGGATGGAGCCACCAGGTAGGAGGAAAAGAGGAAGGCTAAGGAGAAGGTTTATGGATGTGGTGAGGGAAGACATGCAGGTAGTTGGTGTAAAAGAGGCAGATGTGGAGAACTGGGTGGTATGGAGACAGATCCGCTGTGGCGACCCCTAATGGGAGCAGCCGAAAGAAGAAGAAGAAGAAGAAGAAGACGATTAAGCACTAGAAGTATACAATGTGCCAGTATCAGACACATACAACGTGTGCAAGGCTGAACCTCACTCCATGCTTTTCTAATAGTCCACAAAGGAATTGTAGTCAGATACAAGCGTTATAGCAAGTAGCCTGGTCTAATTTGAATGTTGATCATCTGAACAGATTATCGCAGATACATTATGTAGCCATACAAATAGTAGTTAATGTAAACCTGAATACAGCAAATACATGCATTCAGATTTTTACCACAGCTGGCTTAACTTAACTTTATAGCACTGCTCTTGGTGTAAGTCCTATTCTCATCAACAATATGTTGTGCTGGCAAATGTGTAATCACTTCCTGTATAGTATCTTTGGAGTATCGTGTCATGCCTGCTGGTGTATATAACCTTAATTCAGTCAGACACACTTAAGCATTATCCATAATAATGAGTTCACCTGGGAGTAAGCGTTCACACGAGAGACAAAAAGGTGTCTCTAAAAGTTCAGGATCAAATCCTGCAGGCCAGACAATGTAACCCGTACAAAAATGACCTCCTACACACACTCACATCCTTTACATTCCCATCTGTCTTGACTAATCTACCGCTGGGTATTTCATCTGGCTGAGTGGGAGGAAGAGCTGTTCTCACTGCCCTAACTGCCTTCAATAACATGCAATCTATAGCAGTAATATGTATTTTCGTAGCGTGTATCCTATCCACATGAAGAGGGCGAGTGAGACCATGGGGAACAAATGACACCCAATATGAGGTGCCAAAATTTTCAATTGCGGTGCTTTTTTTTTTCTTCGTCGCTCTCTTTCTCATGTTCTTCCCCTTCTCCTGCTGCCTGTCTCAGTTTCTCCATTCCCCTCTCACTGTTCGCACCATTAACTCTCTCAGCAAGCAGGCAGAGGGCTGCTGGGAGGACAAAGCAGAGCTGCACTCGGCTCTTAGCTAGACACTGAGTCAGAGACGAGGACAGGACGAGGGGAGGAGAGGCAGTAAAGAAATGTTTTTAAGGGATTGTAAATGGACACTGAGATTGGTGTTTAAGGGCTTCTGGTCAACAAATGTTCACAAGAGCATTCTGATAGTCAGAAAATACCCCATTTGCCAGTGATGTGAAGAGGAAAAGTGGCAGTGTAAGGTTATGGATAAAAATTATGGATAAAATGGGACAAATGAGCAGTTCTGGTGCTTTAGGACAAGCAGATTCTTTTTTCATTTTCCAACAACAGCTTTTTAAACTTGTTGATTATGCTGTGACAGAATTTTACTACCTGTAAATGTGTAAGTGCTACCTGCCCTTGTCTACATTTATAATCTCACAATACAATTTTAGTTGTATAGCGCTTTTACCAAAGGACATTGTCTCAAAGCAGCATTGCAGAGATAAATCAGGTATATAATAATGTGGAGGCGACTAGGGCAAGAAAAAACTCCCTCCCTGAGACCCGAATGGCCATTCATTATAGCCACAGCCTGTGACTGAATCATAGGAGTGTGTGTGTGTGTGAGAGAGAGAGAGAGAGAGAGAGAGAGAGAGAGAGAAAGAGTATGCCATGCTTCTCAAACAGAGAGCAAATTTTAATTTAATCAAATTCAGTTTCATTCAGTACAGTTCAATTCAATTTAGGGTATGTGGCAGCGTGGGCGTGGCCGAGCGTCGGTTTGTGAATGGAGAGGAGGGCCGGGAGCAGGTAGGCGGGGATTGCTTCACCTGAAGCCAATATGACCTAATAAGTGTTCTCTGTTTTCCCGTGATTGGGGGGTGCATTTAAGGAAAAGAGAGTGTGTATGAGACGGTTGGTGTGTGTACGCGCGTGAGCCAGAAGACGTGCTGCATGAGACACTGAAACAAACATACACGCAAACCTATAATAAAAGTGGCTGTGAAGCCTTTACGCCTGAACTGTGGTGCCGTTCCTTCTTCCCGCATCTATACGCTCTCCCACAGGGTATTTGTATAGTGCTTTTAGCAATAGCTGTCCCAAAGCAGATACACAGAGATTAAGTGGTTATGAAGTTGGAGTGTATACAAGAAGTTTAGAGCCTATAAGTTTGTTCCTTATAAGTTTATTCCTAATAAGCATGTCAGTAACAACTGAGGCAAGAGAAATCCCACAGATATGGAATAAGGAAGAAACCTTGAGGGGAACCAGATTTAGAATGGAACTCATGCTCATCTGGGTGGCACAAAATGTCCATTTATTACAGTATTATTCGATCGTTGTTGAGGTGTGCTTTTCAGTGATGCTCTTAAACAGGTGTAGTAGACAGTTAAACAGGTGTACTGTTTAGTAATAGACACCAATTTGCTGCATTGGTTCGAAAATAGCTGTGGCATCATTGGGTCACAAACTACAATAGATCAGCTTTTACTAGGTGTGTACAAATGACAATTTCGATTTGCAGAATCAGAAGCCTGCAAGAACATGAGTTTGGCTTAGACTTGTCATAAATCCATTCTACATTTCCAAAGAAACCTAATCTCATATATAAAACATGAGGACAGAACACTGAAATGTTATAGCCTACATGGTTAAGCGGTAACTTATTTTATTAAAGAGGACAGAAACAGGTTGTACTCCATTAGGAATCTTTCCTGAAGCATCTACAGACCGGCTAAATCATTGTCCTGTTTCTGAGAACTCAAATCCACCCACTAAATGCCCTTTAACTGCATGGACAATTTGCTCACATTTCTCAAATGTGGGATCAGGGCCTGTCAGTGTATACACAAAAATCCACACATTTTACTTTAATGAGGCAGATTTGTGGCTGACAGTTGAACAGCGCTCGAGCTACTGATGAAATAGCAAGAAACCTTCTTTCTAAAAAAAAGGAAGAAAGAAAGAAAAAGAAAAACAATACTGAATTTATAGGTAATATTTGAATATTATAGATGGGCAAAAAATGAAGAAATATTGCTTCAGAGTTTGCTTTAAAATATACATCCAACTATTGCGTGCTTGTCTGAAAATGTGAAAAATAATAGCCAGAGGAAAAAAAGGAAGAAAGAAAGAAAAAGAAAAACAATACTGAATTTATAGGTAATATTTGAATATTATAGATGGGCAAAAAATGAAGAAATATTGCTTCAGAGTTTGCTTTAAAATATACATCCAACTATTGCGTGCTTGTCTGAAAATGTGAAAAATAATAGCCAGAGGATAAAGCAGCATTTATATTTGTGAATGAAAAAAATAAATCTGCCTGAAATACGCCTACAAAGCAACCATGCATACTAATGTGTTTTCAACTGACGCCAAAAATGTCCTTGTGAAAGCACACACACACACACACACACACACACACACACACACACACACACACACACACACATCACTGCCCATTTTATTACTGTGAAATGCTGAAGTACAAAAATATATGTGTGGCAGGCGGGCAAACAGACATCATGGCTCCTAATGACTAAGGAAAAAACTAAAGTAGAGTTTTATTAGAGTCGTGTTCAGCTGTGGGTCACGGTTGGTGCAAAAAATAAATGGTGGACCCATAATGAATGCTTCTGGCAGGAGAACAAGCCCACCGTGCCAGTTTGGGTGTCCTGCTAACAACGAGAGCATCACTGAGTCTTTCCGCTCGACTGCTTTCCACACTCTTCAGCACGCCTGGTGTGTTTGCAGAGGGAACTTTTTTGAAAAATTAAAGCTCGGACAAGTCGACTGCTACAGTTCACCTTCTGTAAAAGAGTATTTGTTGCTCAAATACTGATTGTGTAAAAAAAAAACTCAAAGTGAACTAGTGTGGGCTTCAGGTTAAGACACAGGCGATAATATGAAGCACCAGGTAGTTGGTTTGTGATACCCAGTAACTTCCAAAGGTACAGAACTACCACAAACCCATGCTTTATGCTCTATATACATTACCTGCCCACTTTAATAGTATATACACTATATAGACAAAAGTATTGGGTCACCTGACCTTTCCTGCTATATGTGGTACATTTATAATCTTATACTCCTGTACTCATGTTAGTTCTCACTCTTCAGTGTTCTGTATTGTTGAAAGATTTATGTTCAAATTTTTGATGTCACCCAAATGAGGACGGGTTCCCCTTTTGAGTCTGGTTCCTCTCAAGGTTTCTTCCTCATTACATCTAAGGGAGTTTTTCCTTGCCACAGCCGCCACAGCTGCTCATCAGGGAAAAATACACTCGTTCTTGACTTGACGTTCTTCTCCAAACTGTTACCACAAACCTGGAGGCACTCAATTGAACAGGACATCTTTGGTATAATAAAATGTTGCATTCACTTGAAATTTAAAACCCAAACCTGTTCCAGCATGGCAATGTCCTTGTGCACAAAGTGAGCTGCATGAAGATATGCTTTGCATGGCTTGGAGAGGAAAAAGTCTAGCCTGCTATAGAGCTCTGATCTCATCACTGCTGAACACTTTGGGATGAACTGAAACACTGACTGCACTCCAGGCCTCCTCACTCTACACCAGTACCAGACTTTACTAACACCCTTGTGGCTGATGAACACAAATATCCACAAGCACACTCCAAAATCTGGTGGAACAGCCTCTCAGAGGATTGGAGGAAATTATAAGAGCAAACTGGGACTAAATGTGGAATGTGATGCTTAAAAATCACACAATATATTAATGATCATGTGTCCGAAAACTATTGGAAATATAGTGTATGTATGTGGCAGCGGTGAGAAGCATGTAGGTGATGAAACTAAACAGTGCACTCTGTTTCAGTGTTTGTTGAATTTGAAACTGGATTCCAAAACCACAGAAAATCCCTAAGAATTGTATCGCACATCCGCTTTTACGTTTGCCTTCTGTCAAATATTTTAGCAATTTTGTCCTATCACTATTATTAATGTAAAATGAAAAGAAAAAAAAAATTATAAAATCATAAGTTGAACCATTGTAACCCAGAAACTACCTGTATTTTTTTTTTTTATATCATTTTATTTTATTATATTTATTTTTTATTTACTTTATTGTCTTCAATGGCAAACCAAACTTGCAGCAAAGTCCATTTCAACTCCTGGTTGTAACCCCAAATTGGATAAGTTCATTGTGGGTGATTACTTTTACAATGCACTATATAAAGATTATATATTACTACAGCTTCCCTACCACCATATGCATTTCTTTTGTTGCACAGTGCACCAGTTACTTTCCAGCTTCCAGATGCTCAAATCCCCATCGGATTGTGCAAAACCTGTTATGTTATGGGACGCATGCCATGCTTTGTCAAAAACATAACTTTAATTTGTTTCTGTTCTTTAAATGTTTTCCAACTTTTTTTATTGCTCTAGCGGAAATGTTTTCCTATTAGCAAAACTTTGAGTTGTTCCTGAAGCTCAGAGATCTTAATTATCCAGGGAAGAATGTACATTAGTATAATATTATGTCCTGGAAATAACTTCTGCTTTCAAATCAGAACAGAATGAATAGGCGAAAACTCACCCTTGGCAACCTCGCCAAAATGCTGAACACAAGAGTTAAATAATAATGAATGAATGTAGAGTGAGGATAATGATCTCACCCGGTCCGACGCTGCCGTCCCTGTTAGTTACAAATAGAATGCAGGGGTAATTGGGTCTTGAATCGGCCTCAGATTCCAAAAGCTTGAGGCGCTGTGTGGTGACCGGCGGAAAGCGGTACAGCTGAAAGGTGAAATGTATCATGCTAGGCCATTCTGCATTCACACCCACCTGATGGACCCTGGGAAA
This sequence comes from Silurus asotus, assembly GCA_024362625.1. Taxonomy (NCBI): domain Eukaryota; kingdom Metazoa; phylum Chordata; class Actinopteri; order Siluriformes; family Siluridae; genus Silurus; species Silurus asotus. The sequence continues at coordinate 1,339,908 of MU574226.1, read as the reverse complement.
CAAAGAATTCTGGGTAAACAAAGCTGCCAGTTTGGGGTAAATCCAAAAAAGTCTGAAGGAACAATCACAGCAACAATATATGGCTGCCTATGTGTGGATGCCTGACCATTACACTTAATACGTGGCTCTTCCCTAAACTAATGCCACAAAGTTGGAAACACATAATGCTGTACAATGTTTTTTTGTATGCTGTAGATTTGTAATTTCTTTTCTTTAGACTCAAAAATGTTACAGCATATAAACATCAAGGCTAAAGAGGAAGACCCTTAGCCCACAGAACACTGACCTCAACCCCACTACCTGACATCACTAAAGCTCTCATAGATGAATGAGCATTAATGTACACTGCCACGCTCCAAAACCTAATCGAACACATTCACAGAAGTGTAGATGGTCAAGTGTCTACAAACGTTTGACCATTTAATGCATTTTATCTTGAAAATCTTTAACAAAAACAATAAGAAGCAGTATACATAGTGTATTGGACAAGTGCACCTCAATGCTCTCGCAACACCACACTCTTTTGATTCCGCAGTGCCTGCTGTCCCACTAAATCTTTTCAGAATCAGTTGAAGTGGTACATGTTTTTTGAACATCTTATTCCACGTTAAGTTCTCATTTGCTGTTATAATATTCACTCCACTCTTCTGGTAAGATGTTTCACCAGATTTTGGAGTGTGCTTGTGGAGATTTGTGCTCATTCAGCCACAAGAGTGTTAGTAAAGTCAGATACTCATGTAGGGTGATGTAGGATATAGTGGCTTTATAGGCCACTTAAGATCATTCACTCCAACCCAAGTAAGCAACTTTATTTTATTTGAGTTTGCATTGTGCACAGGGGCATTAGAATGCTGAAATAGGTTTAGGTCTCCGAATGTAGGAAAGTGTAAGGAAAATGTGATGCTACTGCATCTAAAGACATCCTGAACAATCGTGTGCTTCCAATTTATTGGTAACATTTTGGGAAAGAAATACATATGGATGTTAGGAAAATGCAGGTGTCCCAATACTTTGCATGTACAGTATTAGGGGAGTGGTGGGGTGTGGTAGCTCCAGTGGTTAAGGCATTGGATTACTGATCGAACTGGGGGGTCAAGCCCCGGTATCACCAAGCTGCCATTCTTGGGCCCTTGAGCAAGGCCCCTTACACTCTGTTCTCCAGGGGCGCTGTATCATGGCTGACCCTGCGCTCTGACCCCAGTTTCCAAGCAAACTGGGATATGCGAAGAACAAATTTCACTGTGCTGTAATGTATATGTGACAAATAAAGGCTATTCTATTCTATTGTGCATATGGAAACATTGACAAAGCTAAACACATTAAAATCTTCATATATATTCAGCACATAAGTAGATAACTTGGTCCATACTTACAGTCTTAAAGTCAAATGTACAGTCGCTATTCAACTAGATAAAACTGCTGGCTGAAATTCTCTTATTTAATTAGTACATTTGTTTTTAATATTCTCAGTCTAATACATCACTGTCTATAGTATCATCTAATTCCCAAGGACCTGTATGGCAAATGTTTCACATAATTCTAGTTACAGTATTGTAAATGTTCTCATATATTTAACAATAAATGGTTGGGAGAAAAAAAAAAGAATACACAAAATGTGTCAGGAATAAATGAATTGCTGCAGTACAAGTGGAATAAAACACTTCAGAGTGAGCTGTTCTAGACACAAACATTCATTTAGCTTCTTTTATTGGAAAAAACAAGCAAAACGAAAAAAAAGGAAAGAATATAAAACTGTAACAGTAAACGGAAGGCACAGAAGCTGAAAGTATTAATGGTCGATGGCTTGAGCCGAAGCCGAGTTGATTTATGTAACTGTAAGTGCAGAGGCTTTCATCACAAATAAAAATTCCTGCCTTTATGGAGGTCACAAAAATTCCTCACATTCCAGTGTGACACTATATTTATGATCCCATAATTCTGTCGGAACGAGTGAGTAAATTATGACGGAAGTTTAAAACCCGTGTGGTGCCTCAGCAATTCCTGGACACAAGATAGATTGTTTTTTTGCCAACTCACCGTTCCTTGGCCTTTAGCTGTCCTGGGGAAAAAACGAAATCAATATAAACTCGGTTAGGTGTGATTTGTTGAAGTGTGCGTTTCCCGCCGGATTTGTTACCCAAAACATGACTCAACATAATGAAAATTAATTATGTCCGTTATGATCTGGCAGCACTTTATGTAACTAATGTTCGCTCGGCCTTGCCTTCTTTTCATCGCTACGTGGCCTTGAGCGTTCCACCTGGGTTACGCTAAGACCGAATAAATACGGAAAGAAAAGCGGTGGAGGAAATGAAATTCATCAATGCCTGCAGTGACATTTCTGAGCTGAGAAGGCTAAAGAGCATCTCTCTATTAGACAGGATAAATTAGAACAGAGAGACAGATTAAGGTGGGATGATTGCTTTCTTGCCTTCTTTGGCAAGATTAGCAATCTATCACTTACCATTAGATAAAGCCCGAATTAAACACAATCACCACACACACACACAATTGCATTTATGTACACACACAGTCTCAGTACACAGAAATTGACGTATTATTCACTTCGAATGTGAGCTGACCTCTGAGCCAATCAACCAGATTGGATTCATCCATCTACCCCCAGCCTCTCTTATTCCTAATTCAATCATCCTGAACCTGAATTCCTAAATTTGACATTGAATCATTCAATCAAAATCTCCGACAGTAGTTTCAGCTGCAAGGTGAATCTTAAAGTTTATATTATTTTGCTGATTATTATACATGATTTCACAGCATGAATGAACTCCTGAAACTGATTCGTTATTTCATAAAAGCATAAAAGTAGTGATACACTGAGTAAAATAATACTCCAGTCAAACTTTCACTCGAGTAAAGGTACAAAAGTATTTGCCCTCAAATGTTAAGAATCTACAGTACTATGATTTATTATGGATATAATTTTCTTTATTGACATTTTTGCCACAAGTCTTGCATAATAAACTCAGTTTATGGAAAAAGACTCTCATATTACTCTTAAGACACCAATCTATTATTATTATTATTATTAATAAAATGATATTAATTTGTCATCTATTAAAATGATCATGAACCAAAACCAAGGCCTCTGGTGTTCGCACGTTCGGGTCAGCATTGTGTTCTATTACTATTGAATTGCTATACCATTTGTGTTCACTAGGTGGTATATACATGTTGATGGATTTAAAGACGTGTCATAGAAAAAGACTCTTTTTCATGTACGCTCAGTAAATAGAATAGAAAATGCTAAGCTACAGCTCGTGTACTGCCTGTTAAATTTTTTAATCCTTTTTCAACATAACGATCAGGAGTTTCTTCCATCATTTATTCCTCATAAAACGTTCTGTTGCTGATGAACTGACGCTAAACTGTATGTTCCTGCTAAGTAGATAGCAATCAAAATTGTTTGACTCTAAATGGTGGCATGCTGCGTGCTTGACCAGTTACGATTACTTTTACTTACTGTATAAAGTAAAAGTAAGTAAAAGTTAAAAGTAAAGTAAAAGTTTCCACAATTGGATAGTCAATCTATTTAAATCTGCTGCTCCAGCTGCTAACACATAATACATTACTGCTAAAATGAAACCCCAAGCTAGCAAAATGAATGAAAAACGTACACAAAAAGGGATTCACGTTTATTATATTTAGAAAATACTAATTTTATGCCGTCGTATCAGTTTATTTTCTTGTATTTGCCCGCCACACCTTGAAGGCCGCTTCGTGAAAATATTGTCTGACATTAATCCGGTCTATGGCACAAAAAAATTGGGAACCGCTGCTTTAAATGAATACTTATCATATAAAGCCTTTATATTTAGTTTGGTCATTTATTTATAATCAAAGTGGTCGAACAAAAATGAGCGCTGCAATAATCGTGCGTTAAATAGATTTGCGTTATTAACGCGTTAATTTGACAACCCTTATGGAAATACTGCATTAAAGGACAGATACACAAAAAGCTTGTTAAGTACAGTATTTACATTCAATTACATTTACTTTGTTACTGTCCACACAGCTCAGACACTAGCTCTGATTATAAGCTAAGTTTATGCTAATGTGCTCGATACAATGTACATTGTTTCCATAGAGACATGCATACATACTCATATAAACAATTTTAAATAAAAACAATCAGTCAGGATTACAGACAAATACCACAATTTCCAATTAGTCACTCATCATCACACGTCATGTCGCATGATCCCTGCAGCTGAATCACATACTTTTACCACTTGCACATGTATTTGAAAGTCACACATATGGAAAAACTCACCTTTCACACAAGTCTCATGCTTTGTTGTTACTGTTCACAGTTCCATTGCTACGTTTCTTCAAAAATGACATGACACAAGGATAAAAATGCTGAATGAATAACGTCAGAAAAACGGATGCGTGTGATAAAAGGAGCCTAAAGTGAGAAGAACGCTTATTGAAATAAACAAACAGTAAAAAATACCTTTAGGATATAATTAGGTAATTAGTGTGTAGGTGATATTTCTTCTCACACACTGCATTCTGCAGTATAAAAATCGCAGGTTTTAGATATTTACATGTATATTTTATAATATTCCAGCATCATGCATGGGTAAAAGATCTAATCATCAAACCATAGAGGATTTGTGTAGTTGATTACACATGTCTATGAAATGAAATAAAAAAAAGAAGAAAAGAAGAGCGATTGAGACACTACCCCAGGCTTATCTGTTTTTACCAAAAAAACAGTGAAGAGTAATAAAACCAAATAATGCCCCTCTTTCTTTCCTTCCTCATACTGCTGGAAAAAAATATTTAGACATGATAACATGAAAAAAGAAAGGCATGGATTCATACATCACTTTCTCATTTCTTTTGGAGATAGAGATTTTGTGATATTTTTGCAGTTTTAGTATAAAAAAATAAAAAATACAGTGAATGCAGTGGCTTAGAGAGACAATGTTAAAATACGAACTCTGTCCGTGTCCCTTTTTAGTGGACGTGCTGACAGGATGCTGGGTTTGTTAGTAAGGAAAAGACAATCAGTGGCTAAAAACAGCCTAAAATGCCAGCTGAGCTGACAGCTTCAAACTTACTAGGTGAGTGAGAGTTGAATGGAAAGAAGCTTGCCACACTCTCAGAAATGTTAAATTGTGAATATTTAAATTTTCTATGAGGCCAGACTGAGTCCTTGTCCTAGCTTTTAAATAAAGGTCCAATGTATTCAACCTACAGTTCCAGCCCAAATAATGGAAAACCCAGGTAATAGATAGGTAATAACATTGTAATATGTGGTATTGTATATAAAGCCTGAATACATTTTTAAACACTATTACCTGACTAAAATCAATGCGGGTTAGTAAATAAAATTAAATTAAAATAAAGGTAATGTATAGCAAGGTTTCATGAAACAATCATTTTTTTAACCCGTAACATTTTCTAAATGCACTAATGTTAATAAGACATTATATATGTGCTTCTTCCCCAAATTGTTACCACACAGTAACAGGCACACAATTGCAAAGAATGTTTTTGGATGTGGGAGCATTACATTTTCTCCTTACTTCAACTAGGAGACCCAAACCTGGTCCAGCATGACAATGCGTGCAGGGTTTACATGGCTCGGAGTAAAAAAATCTTGAGTGGCCTGCTATACACTCTGACCTCCACCTTACTGAAGACCTCTGGCATGAACTGGAATGCAGACTGGACCCCAGGCGTCCTCACCATAAATCAGCACGTGACTTTACTAAAGTTATTGAGGCTGAATGAGCACAAATCTTAGCAAGCACACTCCAAAATCTAGTGGAACAACTTTTCAGAAGAGTGGAGGTTATTATAACAAAAAATGGGGACTTCGTGTGGAACGAGATGTTCGAAATAAGCACAAACGAATCTTATGGTCAGGTGTCCACACAGTGTTGTATATATAGTGTAAATATTTTATTGTGCATCTGTTAAAATGCTCTACCGAATGCAGTAAATGCATTGGGGAAAATCCATCTGTAGCAGCAAGTTAGAATTAAAAACATGGGGTGGTTAAGTAGGTGGATATTAGTGTTTTATGCTGTTCCTGCATTTCATGGATGCTTTAAGGATAAAAAATTGCTTAATCATTAAGTTTAGAATTGACCTGTGAATTTAAAAATTGCACCAATATACAGTAGCCTGTACTGCATTGTCCTGCCCTCTGCCATAACGAACGGTATCAGTAATCAGGGCTGTACTGTGCAGCAATATTGCTTCGAATAGAGAAATGCGTTTCTGTAAAGTCTCACTCTTCTACACAAGTATAATCCCAAAGACTAAAATGCTAATCTAACATTGCCAGAAGGAGGCCCTGAGTAAAAAGAACAGACATGCGTCATGTCCACACCAATAAGCTTGTTAATCAGGAAGGGTCAACACCATTTATTTCAGACCGAGAACAAGGTTTTGGGACTCGCTAATAAAGATACTGATAATGAGATCTAGTGCCAGCTAGTGGTCATTAGATGGGAGGGTAAAAAGTTATTGATAGCTCAGCAAATGAAATGTGTAGGTGATCCAATATACCATATTTCAAGCTCTTAATGATTACAGTTAATAATAATGATTTATAGAAGAAATAGAACTAATAAAAGACAAAGGTACAGAGAAAAAAGATTGTAGACGAAGACAGGGGGAAAGAAAAAAAAGAGGAAGAGAACAAATAGAAAGGAAGACAAAGGAAAAAATAAAGAAGGCGGCTCCTGATTGGATGTTTATAAGTGTATACAGGTGTAGTCAACCAATACAACCAATATCGTCTAAATAACTGGCTACAAAAGTGAGTACAACCTAAGTGACCATGTCGAAACTGTGTCCAAAATGTCAATAATTTGTGTAAGCAATATTGTTATCTAGCATGATATTCACCAGAGCTGCATAGGTTGTTGCTGGAATCCTCTTCCACTCTCCATAATAACATCACGGAACTACTGAATGTTAGACACATGGACATTCTGCACCTTCCGCTTGAGGAGCGAAACAGGTGCTGAATAAGGTTCCGGTCTGGCAGTTGTCATCTTGGCGGTGTATTTGGGGTCTTTATTATTTTGGAAAACTACCTTTTGGCTCAGTTTCTAAAGGGAGGGCATTATGTTCTGCTTCAGAATGTCACAGCACTCATGCAGCCCCAGACCACTATGCTACCACCACCATGCACAGCAAAAGGACTCAACCCGTCATGGAAAACCTCTGTATGACCCTGGCCACTGTACTGTAACTCAGTTCCAGGGTGTTACTGATCTTCTATAGCTTTGGCATCTTTGCGGAGAGCAACAACACTAATTCTCAAATTCTCAGAGAGTCTTTACCATAAGGTGCCAGGTTGAACATCCAGTAGTCAGTATAAGAGAATTATACTGAAAGCACCAAATCTTAACTGCTCTTATAAAAGATACACAATTTTGTAGGTCCTGTCATGCAGACGAAAACATGAACATGATAAATAGGACACGTGGCTTTGCATGGTTACATGATGTACAGCACTGAGGGTGTACTCACTTTTGTTGTCCGTTATTTTGACAATAATGGTGTATGTTGAGTTATTTTAAGAGGACAGTAAATCTGTACTCCTATACAAGCTGCACCCTGACTACTCCAAAATATATTTAAGTTCCATTTCTATAGTATTCTCCCTTGAGAAGATACACTTAAATGGTTGCTAAAACCTTTGTGAAATGTTTGATAACCACAAATAACCAAAAAATATAAAACCTTCTATCGATCTTTGTAGTCCATATAGCTGCCTGCCCCCTGCTGACACCGGAATTAGTGTTAATCAATCAGGGATGTCAAATAACCTTTTATTTAGCTCTGTTATCTCTGCTTTAAACAGTGGAAATACGATTAGGCATACTCTTTATAACATTAGCTAGTAAAAGGCTAGTTTAATTGAATGGCATTAGCTAGCTATTAGTTGCCTTGGCTAAAAAGGAGTTGACTGTGGAGAAGCGTGAGCTTTGCTTCAGCTCAGGATTAGCAGATGCATGAACCGTTGGGCCCTGCGTGTCACATGACTCATAATTCATAGGGGATAATCCTGAGAAAAGATAAAAAAGAGATATGGCAAGTAAGACCTGCATCAGAATTTCTTACTGCCAATAAACATTAGTGGATAATTGTCGAGGACAACATAGATTATACGGACAAATGTTTGTGCACATCTGACCATATATGCTTCTTAAACATTATATTCCATATTTAGCCCCTTGTTTGCTGTAATAATAATCTCCACTCTTCTGGGAAGGTGTTTCACTAGATTTAATCAGGTACTGATGTAGAGAGAGGAAGCCTGGGGTGCAGTCAGGATTTCAATTCCTTTAAAAAAGTGGTCAATTGGGCTGAGGTAAGAACTTTATAGCAGGCTTTCAGCACGACAATTAGCATGGCTTTGAGATATTACTGTATCATGCTGGAACAGGTTTGGGCCTAATTGAAGTGAAGGAAGCAATTAATAGAGAGTCTGACATCCCATACAAGTATGTACCTCTTACTTTGTGGTAAGAGTTTATTTTGTGGTAACAGGTGAGCAGTTGGTTCATTTTATTTAAGTTGTTGAGAGCATTTGAAGTGCTCTAATGTGCTGACTGTAAAAGACTGTAGAAAGATCATTACTCATCATCTTACAATCCAGTGCTCATGTTGGTTCTCACTCTCCAGTGGTCTGTGTTGTTTAAAGACTATAATCACACTTTTAATGTCACCCAAATGAGGATGGGTTCCCCTTTTGAGTCTGGTTCTTCTCAAGGTTTCTTCCTCATAATATCTAAGGGAGTTTTTCCTTGCTACAGTCACCATGGCTGCTCATCAGGGATAAATACACATCATTCACCTTAACTGGTAAATTCTGTAAAGCTGCTTCGAAACAATGTCTGTTGTGAAAAGCGCTATAGAAATAAACTTGACTTGTGTAAACGATTATCCTTGTGTAATTCATGCCACCTTCATTTAAGGCCTTACAGATCATTTAAATAAAAAAGATAAAAAAATAAGATGGGGTAATATGTGAACTGAGCAAATGTGAATGAGTATAACATGTATGTATGTACAAAGATGTACACGATTGTGTATAATAATGTGTATGACTGTGTGTATTAAAAGGGAAGTGGTTGCTCAGTGGTTAAGGCTCTGGGTTAATGAATGGAAGCCCCACTATCACTACGATGCCGCTCATGGTCCCATTAACAAGGCCTTTAACCCACTGTGCTCCAGGGGTGCTGTATCATGGCTAACCCTGCTCTCTGACTCCAGCTTCCCAACATCGCTGGCACATGCAAATGGAGAATTTCACTGTGCTGTAAAGTACCTGTGACATATACAATATAAAGCACCTTTATTCTTATGCTGGAGATAACACAGTTTGTGGTTTTCTTGGACTCTTTAGAGTGACAGCGACACTACTCTTAGAAGACATACTATGTAGGATATGTTGGAACCGGATTATTCTGAGTAGCTGCGCATACAAGTAGCTGCGCATTCAAGACCAGCTCCAAAACAAGTAAGAACCTGGCCAGCAGGATTCATGTCTGCTATCCAGGACTGTTTTGAATGCACTGACTGGGACATGTTCAGGGAAGCTGCAACCAATGGCGATTTCATCAACTTGGAGGAGTACACGTCAACAGTGACCAGCTACATCGGCAAGTGCATTGATGCCGTGACTATCTCCAAGACCATCACTACACGCTCCAACCAGAAGCCATGGATGACCGCCAAGGTGCATGCGCTGCTAAAAACAAGAGACTCCGGCTTCAATACAGGGGACAAGACAGCCTTAAAAACAGCAAGGGCCAAACTGTCCCGTGCCATCAGAGAGGCGAAGCGTGCACACGCTAAGAGAATCCATGGCCACTTCCGGGACAGCGGAGACACCTGGCGCATGTCACCCTAAGCAGCGCCACTGTTTCCTCAAGATGACAACCATCATTCCTGTGCCAAAGAAGTCTTCCGTCTCCTGCCTCAATGACTATCTGTGTGTGTGTGAGACACCCCTCTCACACACACTTCACCCTCCTACTATTAGGGAAACGGTTCCGAAGCATTCGGGCCGTCACATCAAGACTGTGCAACAGTTTTTTCCCGCAAGCCATCAGGCTCCTCAACAAACATCTAAACTGAACTCTCTCTCTCTCTCTCACACACACACACACACACACACACACACACACACACACACACACACACACACACACACACAGACACAAACTGTGTGACTGACAAACATCTTAACAAACATCTAAACTGAACTCTCTCTTACACACACACTTACACACAACTGTGTGACTGATCTGTACGACCGGACTCAACACACATCATATACTTCGCACACCCAGGTTTCAGCACCATTCACACTTTTCATTATCGCAAAATGTTTACATGCCGTTTGTTGCTGATTTTCCGGGAATTGCTCCCTTTGCACAATATTCTGTCCAAATCCTTTGGTCACTGTTCGGTTTATTTTGATTGCTGCTATTGTAGAATTGCACAATTCTGTTTACATTTTCTGTTTACATTTTTTTGCTACTGTGCACCTTATTCTGTCACGACAGGTTTTACTGGCGGAGCTACTGGTATTCTTATTTTTATATTTTGTGTATTGTCCTGCACTGTCCTGTGTTGTCTTGCACTGTCTTTTGCACTGTTTGCACCAGTTGCACACATGCACTTTATTTGGCGAGTATCTTAGGCCCTTCTTCTGTTGTTCTTAGGTGTTCTTCTGTTCTGTGACTGTTGTTTTATGTAGCACCTGGGTTCAGGAGAAACGTTGTTTTATTTCACTGTGTACTGCATTAGCTATATATGGTTGAAATGACAATAAAAGCTTCTTGACTTGACTTGACTTGATACATAAGAGTCATATCTGATACCTGTGATGTGAGAAGACTGGAGAGTTGTATGGTAAATGCAGATTTAATAGCATGCACAATGACAGAGGTTTTTCAATCGATAAGCAGGCTAAGAGTCAAAAAAGAGAGGAAAAAAATCAGCTAATTAACTGGAGGATGTCAGGGGTCAGGCAAGAATCGAGACCATGAGACACAAACAGGTGAGGATAAAAGTAAATAATATAGAATAGCTTGGTAATAGAGACAAAAGCAATTGAGTGTATACTTCATGAGGTGTTCAATGAATAAAAATGAAATATTTTTAATATAATATATATATAATATTTATATATATATAATATATAATATTTTTTAACAATGGCTTTGTCTGTGTGTGTGTGTGGGTGTGTGTGTGTGTGTGTGTGTGTGTGTGTGTGAGTGTGTGTGTGGGCAGTAAGATCACTGCAGAAGACGAGGAAGATCAGAAGGGCGTGAGGTCAAATCCCACTAACACTAACCTGCTCAGTTACAGTAAATAAATAAGAAAATTCTAAAAAGAAAAAAATGTGCTTCACAGCACAGTAAGATTCTTTCTTCGTACTTCCCAGTGATGTTAGGAAACTAGAGTCAGAGCGCAGAGTCAGTCATGGTACAGCACTCCTGAAGCACAGAGGATTAAGGGCCTTGCTCGAGGGCCCCACGAATGGCAGCTTTGCGCTACCGGTGTTTGAACCTCCGACCTTAGGATAAGTGACCCAGAGCCTTAACCACTAAAGTGAATCTCTACATTAGGGTGTCTGGCGAATGCTGTAAATGTAAATGCAGTGTGTGTGTGTGTGTGTGTGTGTGTGTGTGTGTGTGTGTGTGTGTGTGTGTGTGTGTGTGTGTGTGTGTATGTGTGTGTATGTTTGAGTTTATTTTAAAGCCATAGTGTTTGTTGAGAAATTGAGTCTGAATGAACCAGTGGCAAGACACCAACACTATGGGGTTTAATGCAAGCCTTTTCATGTTTGAATTACAAAAATGTCTGTGCATTTGCAATATTATTAGCACCGTACCCTAAATAAATGAGCCCGAGGGAATTTTTTTCCTGCTTGGCATTTCGGGAACGGCTTCAGCAGAAAGCTGAGTGATGACTGTATCTGTTTCTGTATGTCAAAGGGACAACTTAATCAAAGTGTCACCAGCTTCATAGCGAGAGACAAGAGATTCCGTTTCTGTCTTCTTTCACAAGTAAAATGGCACATTGTCCCGATGATGTGAAACACGACATTTAGAAGTTGGGAAAATGTATTATTGCTTTCCCTCTCAATATTTTACTTTGCGACTTTTTAATATTACCTGCTCGAAACCATGATATACTCTGCGTACTTCTGAAACATTTCCAAGTGCAGTATAACGTGCACAAGACATTGTAGATTTCGTATCGCTATAACAAATCAAATACAATACACGAAACATATACTGTAAATACCTGGAATAAGCCAAAAACTGAAGCACGAGTGTGTTGACTTGCAGTTGATCTGCTTCTTCTCTGTGGGGGTCAAAGTTCACAGGCTCATCAGGGTCGAGAAGCTCAGCCACTTGGTTGAGGTCGTCACGGATTTCAGGGAAGCGGGAGGAGAAGAGATGAGCGAGGAATCCTCGAGAACTCGTCCTGCTAGAGCTAAAGTAGAGAAAGGTACAATTATATACAAGTTTGTTCAGTTATTTTTCAGCTACTGTCACAACAATTAAAGTCAGGATTTTGATGCAGTTCTATATCACATCAAAAATACAGAAATAACTGAAATGTTAGCTGAGGGTCCACCACTTCTGAATACAGATCTGACAATAAACACAATGAAAAACAGTTTTACTTTGTATAGTTATGGAGAGCATGAACATTTTAACAGCTGGGTGACAGCTGTATTGGACAAGACACACGAAAAAAAAAACCATACAAATGCAAGCAAACCTTCAATTTAGCTTTTACATGTTAACAAGTTTTTCTGTTTTTATGCATTATTGCAAGAAAGCATAATAGGATAGAAGATAGAATAAATATTGATATTAATTCACAGGAATTTCTCTCATTACTGCAATCACATGTGATGTCTCACACTCTCACTTTGTTGCTTTTTTCACTATCAAAATTATTTGGTATAATTTTATATTTTGGATTAGATAAAAAAATTAAAAAAAAAGGCAGATTTATAAACACAAACACCTGACACATCATGCATGTGAACAATGTCTTGAGGGGTGTTAATGTACTGCAAGTAGAATAATTGACTCTGGTTTGTCAAATTATTAGAAAAGAAAAAATTTATTAGAAACAAATTTATTGGAATTATTAGAAAAGATTACCACCTTTGGTGCGGATAATGTTCTAAAAAAAAAAAAGATAAGAAAAGAAAAATATAAGAAAAAAGGCTTTTCATTGATTATTCCTTACTTATAAAGAAAAGGCTTCTGTTGCTTTCGTTGTACTTTATTCTTTATTCCATTGAAATGAAAATTAAACGATTCTCCAACGCATGTTATACGGTGATTGCAAATGGACAAAGTATTGGAACAGCAAGGCCAATTCTTTTGTTTCTGCTAATACACCAAGACATTTGGGTTGGTGAAAAAAAGAGAACTCGTTGTTTCAAAACTTATGGAGGAATCTTGGAAATCCCCGCTTCGAAACTGATCAATAAGCATCTATAGGTCTTGTTTGATACGGTAAAACACTGCTAAAAATGTGAGACGCATGTTCTCCAACTCACAGGCTGAGACTAAACCGTTTTACAGTAGATTCAATACTTCTGCACTGCAATCCGAGTACAAGTCCAAAGTAACAGCTCCTCAAAAACTCAAGCACAGCACTTAAGTGAGCATGAAGAAGCCCAAGAGAGGCATCTGAGAGTAAAGAAAACAGCCTGAGGGCCAGAACTTCTATCTGTTTCCAATCCATCTTCATTCAAATAAACGCTTACACTCCTCCTGCATGCCTGGGCTTTGATTCGTAGGATGTAGATGAATATGTCAGATATGATGGGAAACCCACCACCACCACCACCACCACCATTGTTGTAGAAAAGAAAATAGTTTAGGTAAGAGCTTATATTCTCAATTATCCCACAAGACTCAAAGTAAAACTGTATCCCATTCAAGATGATTTTAACACGAATAGTGATCATAAAATAAAAATGTGTTTCTTCAAGAAAAGTAATTGACGGCCAGAAACATCACACCACCCACAAGCCTGCAAAAAAAATGCTGCTGGCCAGTACACCATGCTACTGAGCTACAGCTACACGATGCATCGTAAACAAGTCGGCACGATATACTGCGAAAGATCCTAAGGACCAGAACAGAATAGAATAGATCTTATACCATCAATAGTGAGGATGAAGCAACGGCACACCAAGAACAGGGTTATAAAAAACTAAAAATGTGGTGTTCATGAAAGAAAGTGTAACATCTAAGAAAATCTGATTCAATTCAAGGTTAAATACCAACTAATTACCATCTTCTCCTATGGATACCGTAGCTGTTACATTTCACATAAGCTCTAAAACCTTAAGGTGTATCAGCAAATCACTCAGGTGGATCTTCCAGTCTTCTTGAAGGTGTAGTTTGTGATATGCACCAACCAGGCATAACATTATACCATTATGACCAGTAAGTAAATAACACTGATTATCTCTTCATCATAGCACCAGTCAGTGGGAGGAATATATTAGGCAGGAAGGGAACATTTTGTACACAAACGGCCAAATTAAAGTCTGATAAGGGCCAAATTGTGACGTCTAGACGACTGGGTCAGAGCATCTTGTGGAGTCCCGGTCTGCAGTGCTCAGTATCTATCAAAAGTGTTCCAAAGAAGGAACAGTGGTGAGCCGGCGACGGGGTCATGGGCGGCCGAGGCTCATTGAGGCACGTGGGGAGTGAATGTAGGCTGTAGCTCAAACTGCTGAAGAAGTGAATGTTGTTAATGCTCAATGGGTCAGAACTGTTTTGGCAGCAAAAGGGGGACCAACGCAATATTAGGCAGGTGGTCATAAATTTCTGCCTGGTCGGTATTTAGACTGGTTACAGACCTGCAATAGTGCAAGAAGTTATATATATATATATATTTCTAAACGATACGCGTTTAGAAATAAGTCTTTCTTGCTCAGTTACAATCAAATCTTTCACGAAAGCAACTCATAACTGCCTATATATATATAGTTCTGCTCAAATTTCCAATCTTCTGCCATGTGTTTTCAGAACTTTCGATGATTCCCCACCACTTACCTTCGATTATTTAGCATTTATTCTTTGAAGGACATGATTTTATCCACAAACTTTTTAGATGGTTTGTTTCACACCAGCTTTGCTAAAAGAGTGTACACTTCAGTGTTTTTAGTGATGATACAGTACGTCACTATGTGGGAATATAGGTAGCCTCTGCAATAGCAGTCGATTTTCCTCCGGAGCTTTTTTTCCGATACGCGTTTAGAAATAAGTCTTTCTTGCTCAGTTACAATCAAATCTTTCACGAAAGCAACTCATAACTGCCTTTATTCCCAAAAAAAAAAAAAAAATAAAAAATGGGATGATCCGGAGAGCTGGAGAAAGAGTAAAACACTGCCTTTGGCTGCAGTGATAGTGTGCAATAAACTCTATATGAGATTTATGACGGTGAATTTTTTATAGAAGTGAGCTTCGTTTGCCGGCACAGTCGCTGAATACAGATGAATGCGGCTATGCTTGCATACAGCGCCGATGTGAATAGCATGCACAGCCTCAAGCGGTAATCTAAGTACCGATACAGCGCGAAACACGCTAACACACACTCGCGCGCAGAACACGCACTATGGCTTTCGGCTCGATAGCAGTGCATTAGTGTAAGAGCATGAGTGAGTTCATGTCAACAGTATAATAAGCATGCCGTGATCAATGGCGTCGTTTCCTGGACTCGCTGTATATAATTATTGGGTTGAAGCCATTATGCCAACTCTTCCATCAGTGATTTTTAATTTGCGATATACAACGCAGGAAATAATGCAACACAGAGATCACTGCAATTTTCTGCAAAGTTAAGCATTAATAACCCGAGACTACTTATTAGCGTCAGATTTCCTCCACGCCTTGTTTTGAAGACAGTACATATTTCTAGTAATAAGTGTCCTTTAAGAAACTCTAGGAAAAGCTAAAGGAAAGAGGTTAGATATATGTATCTGCTCAGACAGAAGGACATACACATTCTATATTTACTGTGGCCAGGCATAACATTAAGACCTGCTTCTTTATATTGTGTAGGTCCTCCTTGAGACTTCAAATCAGGCCTGTCCTGTTCAGCCATGGACTCTTAGTGAGATCAGTGAGACTTGGGAGACTTCTACTAAAGAAATAACACCATGTTTAACATAGGTGTAGCACAATTATTAGCACCCTTTAAGTCAGCACTTGCAGACGTGTATGATCTCCTTTCTCCAAAAGAATGGCTCTATATCTCCTCCAAAAGGACACTTATAGTTGTCAAGGGTGCAAGTCGAGTCAAGTCAAGTTTATTTCTTTAGCGCTTTTCACAACAGACATTGTCTCAAAGCAGCTTTACAGAATTTAACAGTTAAGGTGAACGATGTGTCATCCCTGATGAGCAGCCATGGCAACTGTGGCAAGGAAAAATTCCTTAGATGTTATGAGATAGAAACCTTAAGAGAAACCAGGGTTGACCCCTGCAATACAGCTAGAATAAAAATCAAAATGAATTTGTAAAAAAAATATATATATACATTTACAATTTCGAAGCTCTTAAGCTTGAAACACAATCGTTTATGTGCAACAATTTCTCTATAAATTCTGGGCCTTGGGATTTCTAAAACCTCATCCCAAATAAAAGGTACTGTATTGCAGAAACTACAGCTTTCAGAGACTCGATGAAAAAATGCAGTACCTCATTCTAAACAAATCAAAAATGTCTTTGCTTTTTTGTTTTTTCCTACAAAGAATATAAGATATATAAAGCATCACAATGCTGTCATTGTATTTGAATAACTTTTTGTATAAAACTCAAGAAAAATAAATATTGTATTATCAAATCCTATGATTCCAAAGTTTTGAAGTATAAACAGATAGAATTATAGAGTAAAAGTCAGGAAAAGGATATTTGAGGTGTGTGTGCTGTACTAACCTGGGTGTGTGTGTTCCTAGTGTAATGACTGGAGCATGAACAGGGGTGAAGGTCAGTTCACGCAGATCACACTCTTCCTCTGGGGCATCCCTCATTCTCTCTCTCTCCATCGCACTGACTTCTAGGTGTGCTATGCCTACAGCAGGATTTACCTGACACACACACACACACACACACACACACACATACACACACAGGCAAAGTTCAAAACATATACGTAAATCCAAGGTCAGTGGAAATGTTCCAGAAGTGTGAAAGCAAACAGAGGAGCTCCAGTGCCCCAGGAATACGAGTCTGAAACCTTTTGCTCTATTTCTACTCAAACCACAACAGCAGCACCATGCAGGAGGCTCACACTTGTATAGGATGTAGTAGCATTACATTTTCCCCTCACTTGAACTAGGACACCCAAACCTGTTTAAGCGTGGCAATACCCCTGTGTTCAAAAAGCCAGCTCCATGAAGATACTGTCTACATGGAGCTACTCAGACCAAGCATAACATCATGACATTCTAACAATATGGCCAGTAAGTGAATAACACTGATGATCTCTTTATCATGACACCTGTTAGTGTATGGATACATAAGGCAGCAAGTGAACATTTTGTCCTTAAAGTTGATGAGCAAGCATAAGCATTTGAGTGAGTCTGACAAGGGCCCAGTTAGACGACTGGGTCAGAACATCTCCAAAACTGCAGCTCCTGTGGGGTCAGTATCTATCAAAAGTGGTCGAAGGAAGGAACAGTGGTGAACCGGCGACAGGGTACAGCATGTGGGGAGCGAAGGCTGGCCAGTGTGGTCTGATCCAACAGATAAGCTCCTGTAGCTCAAATTGCTAAAGAAGTTAATGCTGTTATGCTCAACACTCAAGGGGGACCAACACTATATTATGCCGGTGGTCATAATGTTATGCCTGACCTGTGTAAGTCATAGGGATCTAATGATCAGAAGTTTGATCCAAGGCAACAATCACAAATTGAATATTATTGAGTAAAAAAAAGATAGACGTCCAATTTGTAGAAATAATCCATATTATCCGTCTTCATACCCCCCTGTCCTCTACATCTGC
The DNA here is from genome assembly GCA_024362625.1 of Silurus asotus. Lineage (NCBI taxonomy): Eukaryota > Metazoa > Chordata > Actinopteri > Siluriformes > Siluridae > Silurus > Silurus asotus. The sequence goes on along the minus strand of MU574226.1, from coordinate 1,321,850 downwards.
CTCTTTCAAACCAACTACCTGCATGTCTTCTCTCACCACATCCATAAACCTCCTATTTGGCCTTCCTTTTTTCCTCCTTCCTGGTGGCTCCATCCTCAGCATTCTTCTACTGATATACCCCATGTCCCTCCTCTGCACATGTCCAAACCATCTCAATCTCACCTTTCTCACCTTGTATCCTGTGTGATCCCCCTAATATACTCATTTCTAATCCGGTCCATCGTCGTTACTCCCAACGAAAACCTCAACACCTTCAGCTCTGCTACATCCAGCTCCACCTTCTGTCTTTTACGCAATGTCACTGTCTCTTAACCATACAACATCGCAGGTCTCACCACAGTCCTATAAACTTTCCCTTTCACTCTTACAGATACTCTTCTATCCAAATCACTCCTGCACAGTTGACCCTTAAATATTTAAACTCATATAATGTATACATAAACCCGGAAAATAATTGGTGTCATTCTCTTATTTTGTCATGACTCATATAAAAGTGACCAAAGAAGCCGTATTGATTGGAGCCTACTAATGAATTGTACCGTACGTTCAAATTCAGTAACATCGTCAAAATTTGAAGCTTCGGAATAGTATTGCACCATGTGGAAGTCTTTGCCTAATAGCTCTCTCGGATACATCCTACTGCTAAGACCTAACACGCTGCAGGAGGCAGAACTGAGAAGTGTTTTTTCCTGTATACCGTCTTTGATCCGGACAGCTCAACATAATTAATCTCACAGGCTCACAGAGCCCTGAGGACAGCTTGTAAACTTCCTCCGCGGGCCTGCACAAGCGGCACGCTGACCGCTCGAACAGAAAGCAGAACCAATTCCTTTTTCCCTTTAAATCACCAACGCCGTTAACGGAAATTGAGGGAGTTACAGTATGTAACGTTAAATCTGTGCAAATTAAGCTCCTTAAAGCAATGGGAGCACAATGGTGTGTGAAAAGAGGGGAAGAGAGGACTAGACATGCACAAAAAGAAAGAGAGAAAGAGAGAGAGAGAGAGAGAGAGAGAGAGAGAGAGAGAGAGAGA
>MU574226.1:1300126-1320639 GCA_024362625.1 Silurus asotus | reverse complement strand
AGAGAGAGAGAGAGAGAGAGAGAGAGAGAGAGAGAGAGAGAGAGAAGAAATGCAGGAGTAAAGAAAATATAGACAGAAACATGATTTGGCAGAAGTTAAGAGAAGTTCATAAAGGGTTATAGATCTGTAGCATGTACAGCACTCAGTGTGTGACTGCAATTTGCTAAAGTAAGCTAAAGTACAAGGAGTCAACCGAGTTAAAACTTCACACACTATATAATGCTCAGAAATATAAACTGAGTCTCTTTGGAGGTTGAAGCTCGGTTTTTAAACACTCCATTATTGATGTGGGTCAAACAGAACTCTTAGACCACGTCCTCAGAATATATTTATAACACACTCTGTCTCGAATCTACTGTATATGGACAAAAGTGTATTGAGAAACCTTTTTTTCTTCAGCCATATACACTATGATTTTTGCCCAAACAGCAGAGGTGGAAAGAGTAATCAAATATTCTACTTGAGTAAAAATACTATTAGTTCAGTGAAGCTAATTAAGTGCAAGCGAAGTGAGAAAAAAAAAAAAAAAGAATATTTCATTTAAAATTTACTCAGAGTAAAATTGACCAGGTTACTTATTTAACAGTGGGGGATTCTACTGTAGTTCAAAAGAGACAAGGAGATTTCAAACTACTTGTTTTTAATTGGAGGAACACCATTACATATTAAAGATTATAGCAGAAACTTAAATGAAATAAAAAATGACTGAAGTCTAAGCTGTGTTATGCACTTTCGCAGCAGGAAAAAAAAATTTTTTGTTATAATGTCATTTATGATATTGACAGAAATCGCGTATGTAGATTTAAAATTCAGACAGTAAGCTCACTCACCGAACAACGTTCGATTCGACGGCATTTCAGCTGCGTCTGCATCGCTGGAGTCTGTCTCGTCCATCTCTAGCTTTCTTTCTTGTGAATTTAACGCGTTTGTTTTCCACCAACCAATAAATCAGTGCAGTTTTTTATTTTTATGGAGTAAAATATATGATTTAAAATTTTGTTAAGTACGATACTTTAAACAAAACATACCGTATTTTCCGGACTATAAGCCGCTACTTTTTTCCCCACTTTTTGAACCCCGCGGCTTAAACGACGAATCGGCTTATTTATGGATTTTACAAACTTCAAGCCAAAAAACGGAGCCCCATAACATTAGACCAATAAAATTTCCGAACGGAAACGAATAAAACATACCTCACCTGTGTTCTGAGCTGCACGGCTACGGGTGATTTTTAAATGCACGACGATGCCAAAAGATAAACTCCAGAGAGAAATAGTTGTGAAAGGAAGGAGGAAGACAGTGAACAATGACTTTCTTGGTAGGCTACTGTTTAGATACAAGACGTTGTAATGCATTGAGTCTGGGTGAAGGGAGAGCTTGCTAACTCCAGTTGCAACAGAAATCATATAAGCACAGACAGATTTCCAAAACTCTTGCTTTTTTATTATTATATTTTTTATTTTTTTTTTCAATATCTCTGTATTTGATAAATGCAGTGATGTGCTGTTCCCAAACTGGCGCTCTGCTCTTAAAGGAGCCACAACATATTTCACCCGTTACACCGTGAAACCTGTCTTTCATTAAAGCCTGTGTAAAGTTTATTAGTTTCAGTGTAGACAGGCTTATAGACAGGTGCGGCTTATTTATGTTCAAAATAAAAATATTTGTAAAATTCAGTGGGTGCGGCTTATATTTGTGCGCTTTATAGTCCGGAAATTACGGTACTCAAGTAAAAGAAACACGAAACATTTTGAAAACTACTAGTTTCTAGTTTTGAGCTTTCATGAGGTGAGATGAGAAGCTGCATTTTTTTGTATTGCATAAACTTCAAGAGAGCAACACATTTTTTTATATTTTATGTAACCCTTTTGGTTCATGCGTCAGAAATTAGCTGTAACGAGATCGGACAGTGTGAACTGGAAATCTTGGGCTATTTTTAAATCATTTAATCATTATCTAATATATTTTCTCATTTTTTCATATTTCCTTTCATTTTCTCATAGTTTTTATTATTTTATATTTATCGCCCATTTTATCTAATGAACAATTTTACTGATTTACATTTTGTATTCTGTCTCTAACTATATTTGTGATAAGTAAAATAAAATTGAAAATGTAAAAAAATATTGAAGTCACAGAGCACCTTTGTTTCTTCATCTGTTACTTTCGAAAGAAAACAAGACGTAACATACTGTTTCGATCTCTGATGAGTACTCGTCCAAACTCAAACTTTTGGGGTGAGCGTATTCTGTCTCCACTGTTCCTATGTCTTGAATGGGAGTCAATGGATATAAAATGGTGTAGTGTGACCACAGCTTTGAAACTTTTACCGTCAAAAGTTTGATGGCCTAAACATCATTACGATCCTGTTTTACATGCATTTTATCATCCGAAGGTATGCAGCACACTTAGAGCATGAATTACACACTGCAATGTAACACTTTTTCAGAGACTTTGCTGTCCAGGTTTTGTCTAATTTTTTCTAAGTGAAAACATGATGATAATAAATGCAGGCTTAAGCTGCTGGCATTGCATTTGTTTCCAAAACCGCCTCAGATTTCTTTCTTTCTTTTAACCAAATTTGACTAATTTATACTCAAGTCTCCCCAAATCACACAACTGTTTCTGTTTCTGACAGCAGTCAGCACCATTCCCTCCCAAAAAACCTTGTACTTCAGACGTCTCCTAATCAATCAGGGCTTCTTACACATTCTCTGTAAAGCCTTTCTCACGCGTTTTTAATCCTCATAATAAAAGTTCGAGGTTTTTGGATGAATAAAAAAAAAACAAAAACGAAAGTTTCTCCTCGTGGCATCTCAGAGACTTTTGCCTTGTCTTCGGCACCTTCGGATTGCTCATTAGGGGTCTCATTAGCCCGAGATTTCTGTGAAGCTTCTGTCTGACAGTCCTGCGATCCACATTAAAACTGTGGGGGAAGACAGGCTCATCTCTCCATGAAAGCAGAGCGAGAGAGTGAAGAAAAGAACGAGTGTATGCAAAATTATAATGAAGAAGATCTTCTTCGGTATTGAGCTGCCTATAGATCTGAGTATGTCTTTGTGTGTGCATGTGACAGTATGTGTGTTTTATACCAGGATATGTCTTTGCATATATTAATATGGACCACTTTTACTTTCATAGTGTAACAAAGTGAGTGTTTGTGCATAAGCATTAGTTTATACTTTGTCCTTTTTTTTTTTTTTTTTATATGTAGGTTTTGTGTGTCCGTGCACGAGTGTGTGGGAGGAAATCTTACGACGTGTGACAGCTGGTGGGCCGGCGCCAACGGGGAGAGAGCAAGCGGAGCGGGAAGCTGCTGTTGCCATGGCGACCCTGCCGTGCGGTTCTGAGTCGGGTAGTGCGAATCCACAGCCAGCTGAGAGAGCGTGAGCTGTGAGGATGAAAGACAGAGAGAGCGAATTAACGTATGCAACTGACGTGCGTTCGTTCCGTGAACAACAGTGACCGGCATGTAGAGCGCACCGGGCATCTGCAGTGGGCATTATGGCACAATACACGCCACTCAAAACCAGAAACCGTCTGTCATTATTATTATTATCATCATTATTATTAATAGGAAATTTCCCATGCCTTGTTTTCAGCCCCTTTTTTTTTTCCGTTCCCTATCCTCCTCTTGCATATTGTGCCTATTAACAAAAGAGATTCGCTTTACAAAAACATAAACCTCCTCCACACACCCACACGCCTGTGCACTGATACAGTCATCAGCCTCAGCATCATAATGGGGTCATTAATTTAATGAATAATGCAGATCAAAAGGAATCCATGGAGAAGCCTGCGAGTTGGACCCGCTTCGTTTCAGTAGTGATGCTTTTCCTTCCCAGAGCCGGAAAATACGGTGGCGGATTTCGCATCAGAATCAGCAAAGTGCATCTCAAATCTGCACTGTTTTCCAGAAAGGGGCCAATAATACAAAGGTTACTGAGATGGTCAAATAGATATACATTTAGATCCCCAATGTACTTTTATCTTCTCTCTCTCTCTCTCTCTCTCTCTCTCTCTCTCTCTCTCGTTTTTCCCCTCTGTTAAAAATAAATACAAGGACTAGGTGAATGTGGCAGTGTAATAATGAAACTGGCCTGTACCCATGGAGCCGGGCCAGTTTCATTATTGCATGGCCGAAGTTTGCTGGAGCAGAGGACTGTGTATTAAGCAATGACTCTCTGGGGGATTTAAAATACCACTCTGGCGATTTCAGCTGTTTTTTTTTTTTTTTTTTTTTTTTGCTGATATGTGATGTCTCAGACAGGATTTCTGCCCTTTGCTTTAGTCACAGTGGAGTCTCAGGATCTGAAACAATGTCTATGTCTATATATAAGAATGATGAAGAGGGAAAGAGAACATAGCAATTGGAAAGCTCATATTGGGTAATAGAAAATGCAGGATTCAAAAACATGAGAATAACTAGCTAACTAGTTTTTTTCTCTGATATAAAGGGGTTTCTTTCCTTAAAGTCCACCCTGTTTAGGAATTCCTTATGTTCTGGTGTCATGGTGCCTTGCCAAGATGTTTGTTTGAGTCCTATGAACATAGTAAAAAGAGAGATATGCTGGTGAGAGAAAAACTTTTCAGAGCGGTATATGATAACTTCATGATCAGGCTACATTATTTTGGACATCCAGTGCCACCCAGATAAGAATGGGTTTCTTTCTGAGTCTGGTTTCTCTCAAGGGTTTTTTCCTCATACCACCTTAGAGAGTTTTTCCATGCCACTGTCGCCACTGGCTCACTCATCAGGGATAAACAATTATAAGGAACAAACCATGCAATGAACTTACACAATATTTTATACAACCTTATAACCAGTTTATCTGTGTAAAGCTGCTTTAAATCAATGTCTATTGTAAAAAAACAATAAACAAATAAAAAAATGATTTATTTTATTTCATAATTTGAATTAGTTATGAGTTCTGGAGATTTGTGTTTATTCAGCCACAAGTTACAGGAAATGATGTGGGGTGAGGAGGACTGGGGTGAAGTCAGTGTCCCAAATCATCCTGAATGGGTTCAGTAGGGTTGAGGGGTTACATTTACAGGCAGATGCCCTCAACCTGAGTGACTTACATTTATCTTATTTATACAATTAAGCAGATATTGGGTTAAGGGGCTTGTGCAGGAGAGACAGCGTGATGTAGAGAGATTTAAACTCAATGTTAGGATACAAAGTCCAATGCCTTACCTACTAATCTACCACCTTCCATTATAAGGTCAGATCTCTATAGCAGGCCACTCATGATCTCCCTCTGCAGGTCACGAAAACCATATCTTCATGAAGCTTGCTTTGTCCTCAGCAGCATTGTCATGCTGGAACAGGTTTGGCTCTCTTAGAGTGAAGGGTAAAATCCGAAGACGTTCTTTACAATTGTGTGCCTCCAACAGTTTGGGGAAGAACCACATATGGCAGGAAAGAACAGGTATCCCGATATAATTGTCCATATAGTAGTGAAAGAATTTAGCATTTTGAGAAGTGCTGTTTGGAAAAATTATAAATTTTAGACTGACATGATGGTTTTTATGCCTTTTATACCTATATTAGTTGGTCTAATCTAATATATTTATCTCAGTTCTAAAACATATTGGTAAAAAACTATATATTGAGGTCATATTAATGGTATATGGAACATAGAAAACTCTAGAGACCATATAAGTGCTCGATATCCTACATATTTAATAGCAATTAAACAGGGTCAGAAATCTGAATAATAACAATAGATAACTATAATGCATTCATATAGGATTTTTCTAGTGAATCATATATGAAATTTTTTTTGTATGTTTTTCATTTAGAATTCAATCCACTTTCTATTATAGTTGTTTCTCTCCATTATTTTAAGGATAAACATCCAATTCCAATATTAGCACCAAAACAGGTCACGACAGCTAATAAGAAAAGAGCTACTTTTATAACGTCGTTCACATTTTAGCAATCGTTTCGCAACTTCTTCTAAACTCCGCAAGTTTCTTTAAATTTCTCGGTGCACTCCGATTAATCACCACACAGCAAGGCTCCGGCACATCTCACAATGACTGATCGGAAAAGCGGCTAATCCTTAATCGTGAACTGTCCGACGTTATCGGTGTGTCGCGGAGCCATTCGTACCCACGCATCCGAAAGAGCGCAGCATCCGTCTGGATCAAGTGACGAAAAAAACAAAAAAAGGAAAGACAAGATTGTAGGACACTTAATCGAGGCTGAAGACAAATAATTCCAGTTCTGCTCAAAAGCAAGTGCTTTATATATATATATATATATATATTTATAATTTTTATTTTTTTTTATTTTTTTATTTATTTTTTTGCTTTCCCTCATAATAATCAAAGCCCATTGTTTAGAGCATTATCATTATCCAAAACCAAACAAAGCAACATTTAACTACTGGAAAAAAGAAAATAGAAAAACAATACAAAGCAACAGAAAGCATGTATATAGAACATGGTGGTTGGGATAAAAAATGATTTATAAAAAGCAGGGAAGTGTAAAATAATAATAATAAAAAAGGGTATATGGAACAAAAGCAAAAAAAAAAAAAAAAAAAAGAAATTGTGTGTGTTGACATGTGAACTGCTGAGAGGCTGCCAACCCATAAGTACAAGGTTAGAATAAAAAGTATGGCTGTCAATATTCACAGTCTGCCTCAGTTCGCTGTGCTCTTTCTATCCGGAACCTTCGAAAAATATTCGAATCGATATCGCAGGAATTTGCATGGAAAGCTGCCAAGATAAAAGAGAGATTTTTTTTTTTTTTTTTTTTTGAGAACAGATGATCCTTCAACAGCTATTAATAGGGAAAAGAATTTACACTTCTCCGACACCAAGTCTGAAACCAGATTTGCTTTGTGAACGCGTTACATGAAGGACTGCCGTTAAAAATGCCTGAGCCGGTGATGTCTGATTGCTCGAAAATGAAAATGAGGAAGGGTGGGAGCTCGTTATCAGACAGCTTGCTTTCGCACTGATGAGAGGAGAGGTGGATCCTCTGCTCCTCGGGTTTGGGATGAACAGATTAGAATGAGGATAGAGTGAATCATTTAGACGGATTGAAAGAGAGAGAGGGTTGAGAGCGAGAAAGAAAGGTGGGATCGGCCCATCGATCACAGTGTTCTGATGCAGCCTAGACAGCCAACGTCAGACTGAGACACAGGCGAGTTTTAGCCTGTGCGCGCGTGCACACACACACACACACACACACACACACACACACAGAGTGGAGGATTTGTGAAACAGCATTTAACTCAGCCACATGGCGAAGTATTAAGTTTTTTTTTTTTTTTCTCTTCACAAAAATGAGCTCCATGCCAGAATCGATGCAGCCTGAATCAGTCGTGCAAGTCTACACTGTGTGTGCTGAGAAAAGCAGAAGTGTGGCTCTTTTTACTAGTTTGAGGACATCTGTTCTGTTTCTATTTTTTTTTTTTTTTCTGGTTATGCCAGGGATAGCTGGAAACAAGAGAACAGGCTGAACACATTTTCTCCTTCCAGCCAAATAAATGTACTGTTTGTGCTTTTTCTGATGCACGTAGATTGGCACAGGCACAAAGAAATGATCCATTTAAATCACAGGAAATGGAAGGCGATAGATCAAAGCAGGTAAATACTTTTATATACAAAAGAATGTGGACACCTGACCAAAAGATTGAATGTGCTTTTTCAGAGAATTTAGTCCCCATATGCTGTTATAATAACCTCCAATCTTCTGGAACGATGATCAACTAGCTTCTGGTGAGTTAAACATGCCTGGGGCAGTCAGAGTCCCAATTCATCCAAACAGTTTTAGGGTTGAGATCAAGGCTCTATAGCAGGCCACTCAAGATCTAGATTGAGAAAGGCGCAATCACACTCAAGGTAGTCAGAGAAAATGTATGAGTTTAGAGAAGCACTAGCACAATCACATGAGATACCGACAAATACACAGAGAAATAAACTGGCACTTGCACAGAGCACACATTCAGCATGCGATAACACACGGAGTCGACATACTGTAACATTGTGACAATATAACATTATGACCAGTGAGTGAATAACACTGATTATATCTTCATCATGGCACATGTTAGTGGGTGGGATATATCAGGCAGCAAGTGAGCATTTTGTCCTCAAAGTTGACGTGTTAGAAGCAGGAAAGGATTTGAGAAAGAGACAAATGTGTGATGGCTAGACGACTGGGTCAGAGCATCTCCAAAACTGTGGGGTGGTCTCTGCAGTGGTCAGTGTCTATCAAAAGTAGTAAACAGGGTCGAGGGGCGACCAAGGCTCATCGATGCACGTGGGGTCCGACCCAACAGGCTGGGGTCAGAGCTGAGTGTCAGCCATATTACAGCACCCTGGAGCACAGAGGGCTAAGGGCCTTGCTCAAGAGCCCCAAAAGTGTCAGCTTGGCGATAGCAGGGCTTGAAGCCCTAACCTTCTGATCAAGAGCTTTAACCACTGAGGTGCCACTTCCATATAAAGCCCCATAAAAAGACAATGCATGTTAATATAAAAAAAAAGCACAAAGAAAAACAGACTTTAGCTTGAAGCAAGCACAACTATAGCACAACTACACAACAAAACACATGAATTGGACATGAGACAGCAACAACCGCATGCGGAAATAATGCGTCCGACTGACACTGGGTCAATTACACATAGAAAAACACCAGCATTGTGCTAACCAGCAAATTATTCCCCCTGATGTTTCCATGTCAAAGGTCCTGACTGAAAAGTCAATAACGCAGCATATCATGAGCACAGAATGAGAAAACGCAAGTGTACCTATCCCATGTTTAGAAGAAAGAAAAAAAAAAACATAGCTTAAAAGAAAATTCTATGGTATTAATAATGTGATATTTGCATTCAGGCCCATATGTATTTGGATCCCGGCAATGCCATTTAATCTGTCTACAACACTACACTGAAGATGAAATGAAATAATGACTGGAGCTCAAAGTGCAGGCTTTCGGCTATAATATAAGACTATTTACATCCAAAGAGGGTAAATGCTGTCGGAATTGCAAATCATTTGTCGTTAATGACTGCCTGAAGCCTGGAACCCACAAACATCAGCAGAGACTCGGTTTCTTCCCTGGTGATCCACTGCCAGGCCATTCCTGCAGCTGTCTTCAGTTCCTGCTTATTCTTGGGGCATGTCGCCTTCAGTGTTGCCTTCAGCAAGTGAAACGCATGCTCGCTTTCATCCAGGTCAGGTGGTTGACTTGGGCCTTTAAAGAACATTACAGTTGTTTAGCCATTTTAAAAGTTGTATCTAAAGTTGTTGATTCTGAGCAGATAATATAACTCTATTAACGTCTTTATCCTGCCGTTTTTGTTAGTACCCTAATTTCCGGACTATTAAGCGCACCCCTATATAAGCCGCACCCACTAAATTCGACAAAGATTTTTATTTTGAACATAAATAAGCTGCACCTGTCTATTAGTTTTTAGTGTCTACACTAAAACTAATTAACTTTACACAGGCTTTAACAAAAGACAGTGTCTTTTACATGTTGTAATGGGTGAAATATGTTGTGGATCCTTTAGGAGCATAGCGGTATATTGGGAATAGCATGCTGCCGCATTTTTCCGCTATTACTGCATGTGTGCAAGACCGAGGAATATGTCCTTATTATTTTTTGATGCTCATTTCTAAGTTTCTTTGACTAACCCGTAATGCTGGTGCCAAGAAAAATAAAAAAGCACGAGTTTTGGAAAGCTGTCTGTGCTTATATGATTTCTGTTGCAACTGGAGTTAGCGAGCTCTCCCTTCACCCAGACTCAACGTGTTACAGCGGCTTGTATCTAAACAGTAGCCGACCAAATAAGTCATTGTTCACTGTCTTCCTCCTTCCTTTCACAACTATTTCTCTCTGGAGTTTATCTTTTGGCATCGTCGTGAGTAAAAAAAAAAAAAAGTTTTTTTCTCCCGATGCCGTGCAGCTCAGAACACAGATGAGGTGCGTTTTTTCGTTTCCGATTTTCATTGGTCTAATGTTATGGGGCTCAGTTTTTTGGCTTGAAGTTTGTGAAACCGAGAAAAACCCAGGAAAATTCATAAATAAGCCGCTTCGTCGTTTAAGCAGCGGGGTTCAAAACGTTGGAAAAAAATAGCGGCTTATAGTCCGAATAATACGGTATTCACATCATCCATAAATAAGAAGGAACTAATTCTATGGAATGAAGTGAGAATTCAAAGATAATGAGGCAGTTCTTTCCATATTTTTTCTTTCCATACTACTCTACACCCTTTAAACTTCATATTATGAGTAAATGGAACCAGATTCAAATGCATAATTTGAAAAAACTTTAGATCTTAAGTAGTTGTGTACATGCAAGTAAAATATTGTGGGACTAATATACATCAGGGCATGGAGCGTATGGAGCTCAGCAGCCAATTGGTCAATTATTTCTGTCTTAAAAACAACAACAACAAGAAAAAAAAACATTAATTAAAGAGCTGCAGTGACGTATTCAGTATTGAGATCTGTAGTTGTATGTATTGTTGTATAAATGAGAATTCTAAACTCACTCTGTATAAGGGCTAAATGCTGTGAATGTAAGGTGAAACAGTCATGTAATGGGAATCATAGCCGTGTGCTGTATTCGCCACATTCATGTGATTTGAGGGAAATTCTAGCTTAGTGGTTGGACTTCTGACTGAAAGGTTGTGAGTTCAAATTCCAGCCACCATTGCTGGGCCCTTGAGCGAGTCCATTAACCCTCAACTGATTGTATAAATGCAGGTAAATGCTGATATAGTATGCTGTAAGTAATAACAATTTTCTCAAAGTACAAATATGCAACTAAACTGCATATAGATTAAAGAACAAAAAAACTAAACAAAACAAACAAAAAAACAAACAAAAAAACAAAAAACAACAAAAAAAAAACACACCGGCAACATATTTCGGCCCCTTTTTTCTAAATATCGGAATAATATAAACAGGGTTCATCGTTATGGAGGTCTGGTGCCAGGTTTGTGTGCCGCTGTCTTCATTCCCCCACCTGATGTCGCTATTTACACCTATTTGAAAATGAACAGGCCAGACACAGTGTATCGGGACTCCTGTTTACATCCATCATCTGTTCCTACAATTGATATCGTGTCTGTTTAGTGCACACGATTTTGGCGACTGAGATGCTTTTTAAATCCAGTTTATTTAATGCTTGACTATAGAATGAATCATCTGTCATCTTTTTTTGTGAGTAAGCGATAATCCACGGCTGGTTTAAAACCAGTTTCACGCAAGAACAATTTTACACTGGTCACGCATATAACTAAACACAATATATTACTATTGTAGATACTATTTAATTTAATTACTATAATGAAAATGTAACTCAACTGACTATAATACAGGGTTGGCGGGCGCTTAATTTGTCGATGCTTAATAAAAAAATTAAACAACAACAACAACAAAAAAAACTGTCAGTAAAGTGGGAAAGTTGGATGGAGACACCTGCAATACACGACTTGATTGGAGGATTTAGAGCTGTCATTAATGCTTCTAGTGCATATATATATTTACATACACGCTCTAAATCAAACGTGGAAATAAAGTAGCGTGAGATTACATTCATGTATGAATTGAACGAATTAATTATACAAGAATTACATTCCCAAATCAAGAAAAGGGACTTGGATTTGCTCTCTTTAATCCCCCCAACCGGGGGAACCTACTGCCGCGTGTGAACTCGAAAAACACACGCACCTGCGCGACACGATGCTGACCTAATTCATGATTGGTTGCTGTGCACAAGGCGGGGCTTAATGGAATGATACTTGCATGCGATTCGTCTCCGTAGCTTTCTATCAGAAACCTGATCTTACCTGGCAGTCCTGGCCGCCATCCGGTAGTAACGTGGCCCGAGAAAGACACAATTACGTTCGTCCCGCGCCATAACGTGTATCACTGCGAGGATCTGCACGGAGAGGAATCGGGAATCGTTTATTAACAGTCGTGCCATTTTCCATCTACTATCCATCATCGACAGCGAGATTGGAGCAGGCGCGGTGCTCTACCACTGTGGGGTGAAATAAGTATATTGGGGAGAAACAAAATGAGGAAGGTAAACACAGTGGATTATCAATAATAATAATAATAATAATAATAATAATAATAATAATAATAATAACATGAAAAAGAAGAAGCCTTTATGTGTTCAATATCCAATACTCAGTGAAAAATCCAAGCTTGATAGAAAGTTAGGGTCTGAGGGCAAAGTCAGTGAATAAAGTACAAGAAAAAAAGTATACTGGATTATAGTGATGGTGAAGAAAGTGTATAGTGGGGAACCATGGGGAATCATGATACAGTGTAGTGGATAGTCATAATGGAAACAGTGAATATAATGAAAAATTACAATAAGCAAAGATATTATAGAAGACAATCATAATTAGAAAAGTGATTAGAGAGGAAAACCATACTCATACTGAGTATTGATGAGACCCGTAATGAAGAAAATGAGTATAGATGAAAGTGTTCATGAGAATCAAAAAGGGGAAAGTGAGTATAGAGTCATGACTGGTATAATGACTATTCATACTAGTGGGAAGAGTGAGTGTAACAAACACAATAACCAGTATAGTAAGTATAGTGAAGAAGAATAATAGTGATCATGAGTACCGGAGATCATAGTGAGTATAGTAATATTATCCATAAGCATAATGGTGTACAAGGAGACACAATAAGTAGGAAAATTAAAATTGTATAATGAGAATAGTGAGCATAATGCAGAAAAAAAGATGGAGTATAGATTAAAAAGCACTGTACTATAAAAGTGCCTTGACTTGAAGCATTTCAAACTCTTTTTTACATGGTGCAACTCTACTATAACCAACGACAAACATGTTGCATCCACACACAGACCTGAAATAGTTTATTTCCTAGACCCCAGCTGAAATAAAGGTTATGGCAAGGTGCTGTAGTGATCTCTGCATGAGGTGCTGTTACCGCATACGCCTATAGCAAAATGCATATTTGACGAGAAGTATAAAAAAGCAGAGAGCTAACGGATCGAGAGTTTCTTACTGCGGGACCACGTGCGGCGTGCGTCGGCGAAGCTTCAAGTCCAAGCCTGCTTTCATCTGTAAGAGAAGAGAAACGAGTAGTCAGTACAAGCTCACTTCCTGTTTAGAATTGCATGCTTGCATTTGGTTTTAATCGATATTTCAGCAGCAGGGTTTCGTTTTTTGTTATGTTTTCATTTCATTTGTTCATTTTTTTGACATTGTCGTTGCTTTAACACAAATAAAAACAAAGTCATTAGATTACTCGATATAAAACTGGTCTTCTTGTATTTTTTATTAATAGCTACACATTTGTCAGGAGGCAGGATTTCTACATATTGTTCCTGTCATGTCATCCGGAGGAAATGAACGAAAAATCTACTATTTAATTCCCTCTCAAATCACTGACACAAATTTTCAGAAAGTAATTAAGCATAAAAGTACTTAAAAGAACCTTTGAGTCACAAATGCTTATGAAAAATGTGTGTGTTTCAAATTCTTAGTAATGCTTTCAAGTATAAAAAAAAAAACAACAAAAAAAAACCCTTCACCAGTTTTCACAATCATCGTTCCATCTAATGCTCCATCTGTTTTCCTCACGCACGCGTAAACTTTTCGATCCGTCTTTCACACACTCCCATTCCTAGTTCTCACTACACCATCCTTCTTATTTACACCTTCACCCCTTTTCGCTCGGCAGACAGAGTGGGACTTCTTTTTTGCGTCCCGCATGATTTAATCAGGAGTTTGCAGGCGAGACGCGCTGACGTCTCGTTAAACTCGACGTGACAGACTTTGTTTTTTTTCGCAACAGCGGTAACGTGGAATGCTTCACCATCAGACGGATCATAAGCGTGTGACAAACTTCAGATCCTCGCGAAATGCAACTGCAAAAAAAAAAAGGAAAAAAAAAAGTGACGCTGCTTCGACTTTTAATTTGTGTGTAATTAAACAAACCTGACTGCTTGTAGCCTCGATGCACAGCACACGTGTTTAACCGGAATGACTGATTTCCTGGAGAAGCGCCGATGAAATGATAATCATCCCAGGGTTATTAATTCTAATCATGGGTTTTGTTCAATTGGTAAGCATATCGCGCGGTAAGCTAAGGGGACTTTCTGAGCATTGATCAGAGCTAATGGGACGTTACACATCCTAAGCACTAACATCAAAGTCGTACATGACTAGCCACTGCTTTTCCTCTCCGCTATTCTGTTCCATCCGGTGGCATAATAAAGAAGAACACCGTCGGGCCGGAATAATAATAATAATAAAAAAAGGTTGCAGTTGAATCAGCAACTCTTTAATGAAATGTCTCTGGCATGCACAACTGCTGAGTTGCCTGTTCTTTTTAAACATTTAGTCATTAGTCCAGCAAACAATAACGCTTTCTAGAAAATACGAAAAAAAAAAGAGATCAATTACCTTGAGTTTGTTATATATAACTATAGTGTAACTATTTTTTTTTTTCTACAGTTTTACTGAAAGTGGTAGCTTAGTGGTTGAAACATTGGACAATAGATGCAAAAGTACAAATCCCAGCCACACCAAGCTACCTCAACTGGGCCCCTGAGAAAGGCCCTTAACACCAAAGCAGCTCATTCATATTGTGTTCTCAGAGGTTTGCTATTAGACCCATTTATTCACTTATTCTCACTATTGTATAATAAAGACACTAGAGCCACATATTTTGTACATAATGCCAATATTGTGGTTCTGGATAACACACAGAGCACAACATAAATGGACCCACAGACCAGGACCAATGGGCAGATTAAGATATACTCAGAAGTGAAAAATGGACCAACATTCTGATTGACAAGTGGGTTCTCAAGTAGGCAGACAATTAAATGAAGCACAGACCAAATCACCGAAAAAAACAGACCCCCACTGGGACAGACACATGGACCATAACAGACTAAAACCCATGTACCAAAATTTGGTCATGCTGGAACAGGTTTGGGTCTCCTAGTTTAAGTGAAGGAAAAGTTTGGGAAAGAACTGCATATAGCCAGGAAGGTCAGGTGTCCAAATACTTTTGTCTATATAGTGTATATTAAATTATAAAAGTAGTTGAGTAAAGAGTAAAAGTTGCGTGTATGTTTGATACTCTGTAAAATACGTATGTGAATACAATAACAAAGTACATTTACTCAAATACTTTACACCACTGTATGTGAGCCAACCCTCAGTCCAAGCTACAGACCAAAACAGACCAACAGAAAGACCAACACAGAGGCCAGCATACAAATGATCAGTTAAACCCACACATAGATTGAAATGTGTTTAAAGATGGACAAACACTCAACTATATATACATGGAATGGAATTTAAATTAACATTGGGACAGCATTTGACCACAGACCAACACATGAACAGATCAATGGCCAGGAACATGGACACACACACTCGGACAGACAGAAAGACCAAAATACAGACCAGTAACTCAGACCAAAACAATGATGATGTTAAGGTTTTCGTTAGGAGTGACAAGAATGGACAAGATTAGAAATAAGTTTATTAGAGGGAGAGTGCATGTAGGATGTTTTGGAGACAAGGTGAGGGAAGCGAGATTGAGATGGTTTGGACATGTGCAGAGGAGGGACATGGGGTATATTGGTAGGAGAATGCTGAGGATGGAGCCACCAGGAAGGAGAAAAAGAGGAAGACCAAGCAGGAGCTTTATGGATGTGGTGAGGGAAGACATGCAGGTAGTTGGTGTGAAAGAGGCAGATGTAGAGGACAGAGGGGTATGGAGACGGATGATCCGCTGTGGCGACCCCTAATGGGAGCAGTTGAAAGAAGAAGAAGAACTTAGACCAAAACAAGTACTATTTACTGTAGATGTTCCATTTTCGAGACAGCTGTCCCACAAATTTCCAGATTTCAGGCAGCATCATAGGTACAGTATCTCAATGTAGACAATTTTAGATAAAACCCATATTTTGAAAAGGATCTCGAAGGATTATTTTTTGTATTTTCAAAAGCAATGCTTTCAGGTAGTGTGATTGGAAGTATTCAGTGTGGAAGCTGCTTACAAAATAGAACTCACTCCAACCCCCATTCAGGTGGGATTAGTTTTATAAAAGAGAATTGGTTAAATTAGGTCAGTGATCTGATTGCTTTCAGAATTTGTATGTTATTTGCCTAAATTACCGTAGATACCCCATAATGGTGCATCATAATATCTATAATGCATTTCTGCTTGACACGTCAGGTGGGACGCCCAAACATTAATACCAGGGTGCACGGTTGTTAGTACTGGGTTTAATTATGAAAATACCATGAAATTGATTGGAACAAAATACTCTCACTGTGGGAGCTTTGCGTTCGGGTAAAAAAACTAAAGGCAATTTGCTCCAGAATTATTACCAATTTGGAGCCGATTAAAATCACACATCTTGTTGGTAATCACTTAAATGACCTCCCCTGCTAAAGCTAATCCAACTCTGAAACAGCTTTAGGTGAGCAGGATTGGCAGTGTTGGATTTCTTTGTTTAATGGTCCACACATTGTGCCGCCACAGCAGAACACACTCTGTATCAGATACACAGATCTATAGGAACTGCAGGGCCAGGCTGGCGTTCGGCGCAGTCAAACCTGAGGAAACACTTTAATGGGAATCATTCAGTTTTTATATTGAGGGAGGTTTAATCAAGACTGCATAGAGCTCCTTCTGCACACTGAATTCCACAGTGAAGATTGAAGCATGAAAACCACAGTGACCAGCAATCTGGACTTTATATACGGGTTATGTTATGATGAGAGATCATTCAAGCTACACATATGAATATTGCTTGCAACAAACAAACAGTCCACATTTAGTTAGAAGCAAACAAGTGTATAAGATGTGTTTGGAAGTGGTATCATTAATTTTCCCCTCACTTGATCTAGAAGACTAAAACCAGCTCTATGAAGATATAGTTTACATGGGTTGAAGTGGAAGATCTTGAGTGGCCCACTATAGAGCTCTGAACTCAACTCTACTGAACAACCTTGGGATGAATTAGACCGCTGAATGAAGACCAGGACTCCTCACACCACAATAGCACCTGATAAAGTCAATACTGATATTTATATTATTTATATTAAAATACAGTTAAAAGACTGAAAAGTGTACACCGACCAAGCACAACATTATGAGTGGTGAAGTAAATAACACTGATTATCTCTTCATCATGGCACCTGTTAGTGGGTGCGATTTTTTAAGCAGCAAGTGAACATTTTGACCTCAATGTTGATGTGTTAGAAGCAGGAAAAATGGGCAAGTGTAAGGATTTGAGTTTGACAAGAGACAAATTGAGGTGAGAGCATCTCCAAAACTGTGGTCCAAGGAAGGAACAGTGGTGAACCAGCGACAGGGTCAGGGGCGGCCGAGGCTCGTTGATGCACGTGGAGAGCGAAGGCTGGTCTGTGTGGTCTGATCCAGCAGATAATCTCCTGTAGCTCAAACTGCTGAAGAAGTTAATGCTGTTAATGCTCGATGGGTCTGAACTGTTTTGGCAGCAAAAGAAGGACCAACACAATATTAGGCAGGTGGTCATAATGTTATGCCTGATCAGTGGTCATAATGTTATGCCTGATCAGTGGTCATAATGTTATGCCTGATCAGTGGTCATAATGTTATGCCTGATCAGTGGCCATAATGTTATGCCTGATCAGTGGTCATAATGTTATGCCTGATCAGTGGTCATAATGTTATGCCTGGTCGGTGTATTGCCTCACACTTTAAAGCACTCGATGTCTAATGTTTGTTCTTCCATGGTTATCATTGGTTTTGCTCATATTCAGGTCATGATCTTGATTTTATTTCATATCACTAAATGATTTTCTGTCATTGTTTCATAAATTTGCACTTCCAATATGCAATTAAAACAATCTGCACCTATTTTGCACTGAATTATCCATATGTCATTGTTTAAACATTTTAATTTTATTTTTTTTTCTTTGAAAGTAAAAGTTTAATTTAATGTAAATTTCACTATTTCACTTAAACTGATGTACTGGATACAAGATATATCAGCTGTAAATATGTGACAAATTAATTCTGCAAAAGAAAGTCACCTTGGGATGTCATGTTCCACTTCTTAGGATGAAGCTTTTCCTGGGAGACCGATTTTGACGTGGTGCTTTCAGTGTTGTTTGTAAACTTGAATTTGATAACACTTTTTTCTGTATCCGCCTGGAAGAGAGTAAAAAAATGCACATTGGAAACAAGCGTACATCACAAGTGACGTGCTTTATGTATTGTGTATTAAACAAACCTAAAGAACTCCCAGACACTCAAATGGCAATATTCAAGTGAGCAAAACTCAGACCTGTGAGCGCCATATGCGGCAGAAAAGGTGTGTGAAAGCAAAGGCTTATCGTTGTGTACCTTGTCAGCAGATATGAGCTGCCTGGGATACGGTGATGTTACTGCAGGGTTTCGTCTAATGATGCTAATTGACTTTAATATGACAGCAGCACAACAGGATGAAGCTAATACACTAATGAGGGTGTAATGGCTGTAATGGCGGTTAGAGTCGGCCCATAAGACCCACAGGGATCCTCTGCAGTTCTTCTGGACCGATCTGTACTGGCAGAGGCGCTTTTTTTGAAAGGTCTTGGAGATAAATACGGTAATTACAATGGTAATCAGAATTGTGGGATTGTACAATTTACAGGATGTGTGTGTTAAACAAACTGCAAACAAAATGAGTGGCAGGTTTTTTTTTTTTTTTTTGAACATCCACATTAAATTCCCATTTATTGTTACAATAACCTCCACTTTTCCACTAGATTCTGGTGTGTATTTCCGTGTTCATCCAATTAATATCACCTTATTTATGACTGTTAAACCGGATCTAGTAAATTCATCCGCATTTATTAAGCTACATGATCAACATTTGTGGACACCATAACATTCGTATCTGCTTTTGGAACATCATTCCATTCCACATTTAGTCCCAATTTGTTGTAACAATAACCTCCACTCTCCTGGGTAGATGTTCTATGTTTAGGAGTGTGCCTGTGGAGATTTTTGCTCATTCAGCAATAAAGGTGTTAGTAAACTCAGCTACGGATGTAGGTGAGGATCACTGTAGGTGGGGTGCAGTCACTGTTCCAAATCATCCCAAATGCATCCAATAGAGTTGAGTTCAGAGCTTTAGAGCAGAACATTCAGATCTCGCTTTGAGCACAGGGACATTGTCATACCGCAATACAGGTTTGGGTCTTCAAGTTTACATTAGAGAAAATTAAAGACTGCATCCAAAGACATCCTATAAAATTGTGTACTTCCAACTTTGTGGTAACAGTTTGGGGAAGAACCACATTTGGCTGGTGTCAAGTCTGATGTCCCAATACTATTGTCCATATAGTGTATCTTTTAGTATTTACCCTGAATAAGCTTTTTAATCAGGTTCCAAAAGCAAGCAAGATGTTTCAAGATCTATCTAAGATTGTATATCAATTATTTGAATCAATTATTTGCAGAATTAAAGTAAATAATTCAGTTTAGCAGTGGAGGAAAAAAGAGCCATCCAATTTTCTGGTTTCGATCCCAGGTTTAGCACTAAAATGTTTGAATCAAATTATATCGTTCTTGTATCGAGTGTTCTAATATTTGTCGATGTGTTTAAATCTTACCTGCTGTGTGTGTGCTGTGTAAACCAGAACTCCATAGGGGTTGGGTAAGGCACCACCCTGCAGGTTAACACATACGCTTTCATATGGGCCGGCAGTATCAGAGAAAGGACTCCAGACACCCCAGCGCACACACTGCATAAAAACCACCCTCTGCACGGCTGCCGAGGGCATCTACAGAGAAAAGAAATAAAGCATTGAAGTGAATGATTGGGTATGCTGCTGCAACGACCAATGGCATCCGCACTTCTCATTTCCTTTTCACAACGGATCATGCAGCAATATTAACTGCCTCCTCGTTTAGATTCGAACAGTATATTTAGTGAGGTATTTAATTCGTTTCGCGCACATTCTATTGATTCTGTCGATGATATAAGATTCGGTGAGTGAAGATGTTCTGAATTACATTTAGTAGTCGCTTCTTGTTTTGCTCTGGTAAGAATGAGGCAATGTTACAAAAACATATGCAAGAAAACAAACAAACCAACAAGCATGCAGGAAAAATTTAAGGTAAATTAAAGGTAATTTTTAAAATACTATTTAAAATAATAAATAAATAATACATGCATTAATAATAATAACAATATTACCACAAATAAACAAACAAACAAACAAAAAACGAATAAATAAATAAATAAATAAATAAATAAATAAATAAATAAATGAATAAAGGGATGCACACCTTCAAACACCGAAACTGGCATGTCCCTATTCTTGTTTTTTTTATTTTATCTTTCCCCCAGTGCATGTATCTGCTTTAAATGTTAACACATACTGTCTTTTTTACTACTACTACATACTACTACTACTACTACTAGTACTACTACAAATACTACTACTACTACTACTACTACTACTACTACTACAAATACTACTACTACTA
>MU574226.1:1288446-1299055 GCA_024362625.1 Silurus asotus | reverse complement strand
ATATATATATATATATATATATAAATCAGATCAGTATTTACAGTATATAATCATCATCAGGCAGAAGACAGTTTTGCTCTTTAATCTCAGCTACACAAGAGACAATAATATTAGACATAAAATCGAAATAAATATAGGCATATTTATATTGGGGCTGTCAATGAAATTTAATATTAAATCACAATTAATCGCATGATCGTCATGAGTTGTGGTGATTAATAAAACTGGTGATTAATAACAACTTAATCGCACATTTCTATCTGTTCTTAATATGAATACTTTCCAAGTTTTTAATACTCTAATCAACACGGGCATGGACAAATATTAATGCTTTATGGAAATGTATATTTATTATTTCTAAAACCAGACTCAACATCGGGCATGAATGCAAAATATTCTTGTAAATGTTTTAAAGTAATTACTGTGTTTTAAATTACATAAATCATCAGGACACCGAACGGAAACTTAGCTATTTTCCACATGGACGGTTTTAATAACCGGATGTGAGCATCATGGGGGATTTTGGTGTTCGATTTGAGACTTAGCGCATCAATAAAGCAAATGTTTAGTGCTAAAAAATTATTTTTCGGTGTTTATTTTAATCTTTTTATATCCGAGTAAAGAACGAACGTTGTGAATAAATGTGTGTCAAACAAAAATGAGCGGTGTGTTAATAACATTTCTGGTGTTTTAATAATTTTTGCGTTAATTGCGATAATATATATTGAAATAATATTCAATGGAAATTTTGACTAATTTTACTAATCGCATAAAAAAGGAATAAAAATAGCAATCTAAATAGAATAAAAAAATACAAATAAGTTGTATACAAATGTAATCAAAACTTAATTAATAAAAATATTCAATAATTAATAACATAATATAAATAAATGAATGAAAGAAAAAAAAATATTACAGGCCACTTTAATGTCACACTCACTCCGGGCAGTAGGATTAGTCTTAGCACTGAGAACTTCACTTACACAAGCCGGCATTTTTCTTTCCTTTCTTGGAAAAAGAAAAGGAAAGAAAACAGATGGTAGCTATCTCATGATTAAACAGCCCTCCCATAGGATAAAACATCATGGCCGATCATTTATAAGTTGGTCGAGCTCGATACAAGGAAATTAATCAGGAAAAAGAAATGAGAGAGAAAAGAAGAGCAACAAGTTGCCGTGGTTCTTCTTTCTCCTGCTTGTTTTTCCTCACGCCCTCCATTTAC
Organism: Silurus asotus; assembly: GCA_024362625.1. Classification (NCBI taxonomy): domain Eukaryota; kingdom Metazoa; phylum Chordata; class Actinopteri; order Siluriformes; family Siluridae; genus Silurus; species Silurus asotus. Next base: position 1,297,833 of record MU574226.1, on the reverse strand, counting down.
CTTAGTCTTAATCTCAATCTATTGTTCAATCTCTCTTTCACACACAAACACACACACACACACACACACACACACACACACACACACACACACACACACACACACACACACACACAGACACTTTGCCATATTATATACGGATGGCGATGTGATGTATCTGGTCTGAGATATATCTGCTGTGTGATAAATACTCTGCACTTCGGCAAAGAGCACTAATGTAAGAGATTCATCTTGGGCACACAGATCCATCACGCGGCCGAAGAGAGCGGCCGGCAATAAACCATCCCGTGCCGGCGTAACGGGTGCCAAGCCCATTACGCATTTCACAGAACATGTGCTCTCTATCTAAACTAACATACAACCGTTAATGCCTTTCGCAGCATGTTCTACGCGTCTCTAAAAAATGTACAAGGAGCCGCTGAGATTCGGTATTCCACCGCAAAAAGACTGTCATAAATCTTCTGATGGAATACTGGCCACTGATACTAAGGAGTTTAAAGTCCGATACTGTAATAATGACTAAAACTATATAACATCAAAATTGTTTTACAAGAACTGTACTCAAAGTCCATCTGGATCCTTCCTCATGCTGTCCATCTCCTCTATTAAACATTAGCCAACTATAAAAGCAACAGCACGCATCCTGTTAGTTTAACTTCTCGACCTTGAAAACAAACTCTTTTCTCTTTGTGATCCAAACTGGCGCCTTTTTCCATCACGGGTGCAGCCGTGCTCCTCGAGCCAATGTAGGCGACACACATTTCGTTTTTGGAGCTTTCCCCACAGGAGCGTGAGCTAATGAAGACGATCGAGCTCGCATCCCTCTCTGGAGGGGCTTGCGGAACGGGAGGACACACTTTACAACACACGAACACAAAACGATTTCCGCCTTTCTTTTATGGGTTAGGGCTCAGATGGCGCGAGGCAGGGACACAGGTGATAAGCGCTCGGAGGGCTTGGAAAGGTTCAGGCGCATAATCTGTCGCAAATGAGATAGCGTGAGCACGCTGCGTTTCAGCTGAGAGCGTCGGCATGGACACAAATAAGTCCAAATACTCGGGGCAGGCGCAGACGGGTCACGGTTTAAAGGCCTTCGGAATGATGCAGCTCAGTTTTTACTACAAAATATTTAGTAGTTTGTGTTTAACCCGGATAGCACTTGGTGAGATCAAAGAAAGACCTGGTCCAAAAGGCAGCAAAAGACCCAACAATCTCAAATCCCCCAAAATCTCTTTAAGAACAAACACAAAGGAACAGAAACAGAAAAAAAAAAAAAAGTATTATATATAAATATAAAATGGTATACATTTACAGCATTTGTAAATGTTTTTATCCAGAGCTTATCCCATTTAAACAACTGAGCAGGTGATGTGCGATTGAGAAGGGTATATGGGGTATATCAGGAGAAGAATGCTGAAGATAAAGTCAGCAGGATAAAAAGTAGAAGACCAAAAAAGAAGGTTTATGGATGTAGAAGGGAAGTCATGCAGGAGGTTGGTTTGAAAGAGGCAGATCTAGTCTTGGAGAAGACCACATAGTTAGAGGCAAACAATAATATAAGATGTCTCATTAAATTTTCCATTCACTTTAACTAGGAGACCCAAACCTGTTCTAGCTTGACAATGCCACTGTGCACAAAGTGAGCTCCAAGGAGATGTAGTTTACATGGGTTGGTGTGGAAGATCTTGAGTGGCCTGCTATAGAGCTCTGACCTCATCCTTTGTGGGATGATCCAACCAGATAAAACAAATTGTATATTCTTTTTTGTTTGACGAGGCCTGAGGCCCTGAGTTCCCAATTGATCCCTAATATGTTCAATAGGGTTGAAATGAGAGATCTATAGCAGGCCACTCAAGATCTTCCACTCCAATCCATGTAAAGGTTGACAATCTGTCAGTGTTTATCACGACTGGCAAATGGACAACAGAGAGCCATTCAGATTTATTTTTTTACTTTTTCTAAAGATTAATTGCCACATTTAAATGCATTTGGGTGTGCGTGTAGCAATGAAGTGTATTTTCAGTAAAGGCCAAGCGATTGAGTTCAGCCTGAATGCTGCCATTTAAACAAATGTATTCTTCAAAGAAAATTCTTAATTCTGATTTGGGTCAGAGGGTGCTTTTAGTTAAGCACTATATATTTATTATTTATTAAGAAATTTCCCCACTGTGTGACGAATAAAGGTATATCTTAATGCAAAATCATTTGCAAAGAAATGCATGAATAAAGTACCTTGTATAGTCACCTTGCTTCACGTAAACCTAAAAAGAGATGTAATTCTTGATATACTGAAGTTTTCAGTGAGACTGTATTAATTTAGCTTATACAGTGTTAGTGCTCTGTAACAATGGGATGCAAAGCTGTTACCTCATAAATACATGTTCATGTCGAACAAAAGCTTTTCAGTAGTCTTGTAAATGGGGACGGACAACAAAACCTTATATCATTTAATAAATCTACACAATTTGGCACTTACTTTAGTGTGCTATTGGAATTTAAAAAGTTGCCTTATCTAGTTTGCGAGCTCAAATCTCAAGGATGCCAAAGCTACCCTTGTCCAGTAGAGTAAAACTGTGTGAGGATTATATTGCATATGGTTTTCGAAACCATGAAATTGAATATAAAATACAGATAATACAAAATTCTGTACCAAACTACTAAGTAAACCAAGTTAGTACATGAGGGAGGAGCTAAAATCCGTCATATTTGATTATCACAGAAACATAATTGTTAATGTATCTGCTTGACTATCTGCCTCATTTCTCTCTCTTTCTCTCTCTCTCTTTCTCTCTCTCTCTCTCTCTCTCTTTCTTTCTTTCTTTCTTTTTGGTTTTAGTCCACATAAATTTTTGTAAGATTTGGAGATACATCATCAACAACTGATTGTTTCAGAATAGCTTTTAAATTTATTTATCCCCAGTGATGTCTTTTTATGGCTTGATTTACAGTTCTTAGCTCATCTTGAATTTTGGCCAAACCGCAAATGGATTCTAATCCACTTTATTTTGCACTCAAACTGTTCGGGATTTTCAATAAAGATTAATTGGCACATTTGACTGCATTTGGGTGTGCTTGTTGCAATGAAGTATTTTCAGTAAAGGCCAAGCGATTGAGTTTAGTCTGAATGCTGCCATTTAAACAAATTTACTCTTTTTTGTACAATTCTTAATGATTTTTTGGATCAGAAAGTGTTTTAAGCTTAGTTTTTTGCAATATTTATTAATACAAACTCATTTGCTAAGTCAATGCACAGATAAAGTACCTTGTGCTTCATGTAAGCCTTTAAAAATGGATGGCATTCTGGATATGGTGCAGTTTTTTGTGGGAATGCATTAATTTAGCTTAGAAAAAAAAAATAAAAAATAAACCTCACCAGCGGTAATGCTCTGTAACAATCGGATGCAAAGCTGTTTCTTTCAAATTCTTTAAGATGGCTTTGTATTAACTATAGTGAGTTTTTTTTTTCTACTTAAATCCAAAAAGCATAAAAACATAATTTTTTGAACATTGCTGCTAAATAAAAATAAAAATATATATGAAAAATATAAAATAATGATTCAGCAAGATAGACATCACAGCGGCATCAAGATAATGAAAAACGCATGTTCAATATAAACAGAAGGCTCGACTTCAACTGTGCAATGCCGATGCATGGCGATGTACTGTATACTCAATGAAGTGCTGTCATCAGCTTGAAAGATTCACGCTATGCAGTGCTACCCTACATGCCACGCTACATGGATCTGCCAGCATGACGGATGGGTTAAAAAAAAAAAAAAAAAGAGAGAGAGACTAGAATATGAATGAACCACAGCAGAATATAAACAAGTTCTGATAATGCTGTAAACTTTCACAATATACTGAATGTAAAAGAGAATGTGAGGATCGTTGGCTGAGTCCGATGTTAAGCCCAGTGCTAAGCTACATGCTGGCTAATTACACCTTCACATAAACTAGCTGAGTCGAGGTTACAGCATGATTCTAAAAAGAAATAAGCTGAGAACAAAAGTATTATGCTAAAACAAACAAACAAACAAACAGAAATATGAATAAAAAGTGTACAAATATTACTAAAAGGTATTACAGCACATGAGAGTACTGGGTTCAAAAGAAAAAGAAAAGAAAAAAAGATACCGTTGATCTAAGCACAGGCTGAGTAATATCAACAAGACTGTAATTTCACAAGAGTGGTGGCTTATTACAGAGGGGAAAAAATCTATCATCTGTGTTGCTGATTGCAACGCCCACACAAACAAAGGCTAAAACCATTTGATTGCATCCCGCACAACAAACTCAATGCAGACCGACCTAACCATCTACAACAACACGAAAAGAAAATGCACAGATCTGCTTATTTTCCTCTTTTTACCATTTGTAAAAAGAAATAGTTTTTTTTTCTTTGAGCATGACAGCAGAAAATGTCACGACGCATAAAGACGCTCAGGACCGCAAGAGACATTTTAGCATAAAATCGAACGAATCTTGTGTTCGGTGATCTGAAGCAGAACCGAGCACAAACACCAAACACCAAAGTTGTGTTGCGAAGAAAGGTGTTACGCAAGTCCCAAGTGCAGTTTTTTTAAGGTAACGACAATAAATATAGGGTAAATTCCTAACATATATGAATCAGCTCACTAAAATAGGGAATCTTACTTCAGGATCTTCTCAGCATATGCCCAAATGTAGACCCCTGATATTTCCAGTCATATGTGGTGTTTCTCCAAACTGTTACCACAAAGTTGGAGGCACACAATTGTATAGAATTTCTTTGGATGTGGTAGAATGAAATATTCCCTTCACTTTAACTAGGAGACCCAAACCAATTCCAGCATGACAATGCCCTTGTGTACAATGTGAGAGTATGGGCAGCACTCTTACACATCTGCACGTTCACACACACTTGCCCATCTGTCCATCTGTCCATTAATCAAACTGATTTCCTTGCAGGATATATAGATTTCTATGTAACATAATATTCCATATGGGATCAGTAATCTGTCCACCTGCTCTCCCATGTTGGGAGATGAGTTGTAAAAATGTATTGATAGAAAAGAAGTCATGTAACTAACCAGGGTTTCCGCAGGATCTTATAAAGATTTGTGTTTGGTCCCTAACCACAAGGTTAGAGGCACACAATTGTATATAATTTCTTTGGATGTGGTAGCATGAAATCTTCCCTTCATCCCAGCTAGCAGACCCAAACCTGTTCCAGCATGACAACGTCCCTGTGTTCAAAGTGAACTCCATGAAGATACAGTCTACATGGGCTGGAATGTAACCCTACTCAACACCTTTGGGATGAATTGACCTGGTCATTAAATTCGTAGTTCATGCTGTTGGTTGAGGAGGCCTGGGGTGCACTGAGCATCTCAATGGACCTCAAAGGTATTCATTAAGGTTTAGTTCAGAGCTCTACAACAGGCCACACAAGATCTTCCACTCCAACCCATGTAAACCATGTATTGTCAGGTTGGAACAGCTTTGGGTCTGAAGAGAAAATGTATGCTGTACAATCGTGTGCTTTTGTGGTAATAGTTTGGGAAAAAATTTAATATAGCTGTTATAGTCAGGTGTCTCCATACTTGTTGACTAAATAAAGGAAGTACTGAAAAAGGTGCTTTTATTTAGAATTCGGGAAATTCAAAAACTCCCCATCTTTTTTACAATGTTTTGTTTTCAGTCTCCACGTGTCTCTTTATTACACGGTCACGTGTCTTTTGAGTGGTGTTGATCCCTATTGTAGCCACCTGCTACCTTTCTAATTACTGATTCATTTCTCAGTTTAAGCATTTGAGCTGCATTGTTACAGTGGGTCCATGTTAATACATGTTTATGAGCCTTCTTTTGCTGTATTGCCTGAGTCCCTTGAAGATAACTTCCTGGGTTCTGTGCTCTTGGTTATAACTATAATTACAGATTCTCTCGTGATCATCTTGCCATGCCTGTGATGCGACCCATGCGTAAGATCTGGATTTGCTCGAATACACCCGATGCTGATTTTTACACGCTCATATCCTGCTTCATTGACATGCAAGCTACAGTTGGAGGCAACTTCAGAATTGAGGGCTGAGGAAAAATTCCTCGAGTTAAACTAAAGAAACTATTTGAGGAGATGCCAAGAGTGGGCTAAGCTTCATCACGCATACTGTTACGAATATTCGAAAAAGCGAATACCATATAATTATATCCTTCTTTAAGTGGGTGTGGGCACATTTTCAACAAATCATCATTGCTGTATCAAATTGGAACCATTATTTGCTTTGTCACGTTAAACCCGTTAATCCGAAATTTTCAAAAACTTTTTTTTCAGCTACCTCGGTCCACCATCTTTATCAGAATCCCATCCTGCTGCTTAACAGAACCCCTCCATAAAACATGGCTAGCGTGCGCTGGCGCCGACTTCCAAACCTGATCAGCCATAAGCCAGGCATCATGGGAAGCCAAGGCTTTGGCCGTGATCCAGCACAGCAGATTGCTTCACATCCTCTTCATGTTGTCCCTCCTGGTCAAAAATTCACAAAGGCATAAAAGCATGCAGCAGCAGGAGCGTAGTTGTGGGACTCCACAAGCACTCGAGCAGCATGAAAGATGGCAGAGGTGTTTGAGAAGCATGCGACTCAGCCACAGAGGGTTTTAGATGTGTCAGTGATGATCGTGTGAAGAGTAAAGCCAAGCAAAACGCATGAGCCCATTGCATTAGCCTTCAAAAAAGAAAGACGAAGCATCTAGTTGGTAACATTTAGAAAAGCTCAGGTGTAATCTGTATATATATATTTTTTGCTTTTAAATTCTAATTTGTCTTTAAAAAGAAGGATGTGGAAAACATGATTCCTTCTAAGTAGAAACAAAGTAAACTGTAAAACAATGCATTCAATGTGAAGCCAGAAGTTCAGGGAGTTCGAGCAGCAAAAGCATCATCAGTGAGCCTCACTGTTTCACTGCAGAAAAAGTAGGATATCTTTGAAAGCTTCATTTTACTTTTTGTAAACATAAGAATTTTTCCTCTAAACCAAAAACTCTCATCTTTCCAAAGGACATTTTGCTAGAAGGCTGGTTTTAAACTCCTGTCTGCTTTTTTTCTTTTTCTCATGTGTGCGTTTCTCTGTAAAAAGTTCTCTAGGTCTTCTAATATCCAGCTTATTTTCATTCCGACAGCAACGCCTGGATCGACTTGAAACCACTGCACCTAAAGACTTGAAGGTCAGCATCGGCTCTGTCTTGGAATTTTTCTGGGCTCTTTTCTCAACCATTCAAACAATCCTTCTGGTCAAACTTGAGTTGGATTTCCTATTGAGGCCACGTCCAGTCTATGGTCCCATGAGCCTAGATAACGTTGCCAGCAGTGCGGTCACAGGAATAACAATCATGTAAAAGATGGCTTTTTAGCCTTTAGGTTGACCATGCTTGCCTACTACTTTCCTGGCAGCCTCCTCAAACAACTCCCATCCTTTACTTTTTCATGGTCGGTGAAATCCACAAAACAGCGCCAGGAAAAATTTGACATCCAAACTGCCTAATTGGTAGGAACAGGATCATAAAGTATTGCCCCTGTTAATTCTGGTGTTGTATAAAGAGGACAAATTCTCATATCCAAATAACAATCTTGAGATGTATTTAGTTTTAACCAAGAGAACTTTTTATGTTATGCCTCCATTCATTGTACAGTCATCTAGTCATGTATCACAAGGTCTTCCTCTGAACGCTATTCATTCACTGCAAATGATCCAAAACGCAGCTGCATGACTTGTGTCCAATCCGTCCAAGTTCTCCCACACCACCCCACTGCTGCGCTCCCTTCACTGGCTTCCAGTAGCTGCACGTATCAGATTCAAAACAATGATGCTTGCCTACAAGGCCAAAAATGGATCAGCACCATCGTACCTCAGAGAACTTATCACATCTCGCACTGCTCCATGCTGTCTGAGATCCTCCAGCACTGCTCGACTGGTACCTCCTTCTCTCAGAATGAGAGGTAAGTATACTTTAAGGCTCTTCTCTGTTCTAGCACTTAGGTGTTGGAATGAACTTTCCCTAGATGTCCATACAGCGGAGTCCCTGACTATCTTCAAGCAACGATTGAAGACCTGCTTCTTCCTGAAACACTTCAAATAGCACTTTCCAAATTTTCTCTGTAGAATTCTAGTTATATTTATACTAAGTTAGTAATCTAGCATACCAGTGTAGATTTATTCATTGCTAGAGACTCTGGATAAGGGCATCTGCTAAATGCCCCAAATGTAAATGTAAATGATACTGCACCTTCTGAGAGAATTTTTCCAAAACTAATGGGCTGATCAGGCAAAGAAATAAAGAAGCTCAAAGAGGAAAACTGTCAACATTCTCTAGTTTCTTCACAAAAAACATATAATACCTAATACATATGTATAAAATGAAACAAAATCTTTAAACCTGATGTAATGGATTATATTATATAGTGTGTTGGATTAATAATGTTTTAGATAAAGAAAATATTAAAATAAATAAAAAAGGGTGGGGTTGTGGATGATTTTACCATGATTTAAAAGGTAAAAAAGAAAAAAGAAGCTTAGAGGGTTAAGGACTGACTCAAGGGCCCCAAGAGTGGCAGTTTGGCAATACCAGGGCTTGAACCTCTAACCTTCCAATCAGTAACCCAGAGCCACTAAGCTAATAGACCCAGTAATAAAACTACTTAAGAAGGATCGTATGCGAATTGGAATGTGGCATGAAGGTTCACAACAGCTGAGCAATTGGCAAACCTTTTAGACTCCCATGAAAAAGGTCTGTGTATTACACAAAACACTGATAATTTAACTTTAAATCTCGTTTTTGTGTCGGAAGTAATGCATGATGAGAGGGGGGAAAAAAATCCATATGAATCTCTCAATCAGGTGCCTAACAGGCTGCCAGCAAAAGAGACAGAAGGCTGCATTTGTTGGCCAACATGAACTTTTTTAAGCTTGGCAGAGCCACCAAAACAGCCTGGACATGTGGCACTCAAACACATACACACAGAGACATATAAAAGGTATTTCCAGGCCCTGCGGTGTCGTCTCTGCAGGAGAGCATCAGACAGGGCAAACTCGCAGCAGGCCCATGTGGGAGATTGATGCACTTCTCAGTGGGAAGGAGTGACATTCTCTTTAATTAGGGCGCCACTGCTGCATACCTGCTGAATGTGCACCCCCTGTGGATGGAGCGCAGGAGCCCGGGGAGGAGTGACCTCTCAGCACAATGCAGAAGACATGCGTTTCCTTACTTTATGATGTTTAATTAACATTTCATTAACATTTCTGTGACATTTCCATCAGGAACAAAACAAGAGAGAGAGAAATAAATAAACAAGTTTATTTATTAAATTATTGGTTTATGCCACACGTTAATGGTATCGAGGCAAAAAAAAAAAAA
>MU574226.1:1264048-1288421 GCA_024362625.1 Silurus asotus | reverse complement strand
AAGACTGTCGTGAAAGTATAGAAAGAGAGAGAGAGAGAGAGAGAGAGAGAGAGAGGGAGAGAGAGAGAGAGAGAGAGATTCACAAAAAGCATTTCTAATACATACAACGAAATACATATTTGTGAATTGGTGTCAAAACGTAGTAAGAGACAAACGTGCAAAATCTAAAAGAGAGCAGAACATGAGAATTGGGAACTTGGGGCCTAATAATTAGGTTGTGTGCTTTTTTAATTAAAGGAGAGAACGAGGTATTATTCAGACCTGTTTTTCAGGAGACATGAATTGTTATGAGGTATTATAAGCAGGACATGTGATTTAACACATTTTCAGATAACACAAACTAATACAAAACTTTAACCTTGATTGAAAAATAAAATCTTTTAAAAAAAAGAAGAGAATTGGTTTCGAGGGTGTACCAAAGGATTTTATTTCCCACATGAAAAAGTCAAAATTCCAGTGTCTTTGCATTCAAGATCATAAACAATAAAAGTTATATTGGTTCCTTCTCATATATTACACTCCAACACAACCAGGCAGAAGAATGCAACTCAATATCTACTGTATGCCCTAAAAGCAAGATGCATCAGAGAAATAAAAAATGACTTTCCAATAGAGATCAAAACCTTCCCTCTCATCAACACAATGAAAACCTGAACTCAAAATTGTCTTTCAAGCCCCGGTTTTTAATTACGACTTGAAGGCGAATGTTTACGAGCAATTATCTACAACAACTCCGATAATGCATGAGCACAGCAATTATCTGGACTGTTCAATTACTCTTTTATTAATATAAATTACAGGTCCCCGGGTGGAGGTCTTTATCACAGGGAATGTAAGGGGTTGTGATCGGAAATGATAAAGAGGAGAAGTGGCTCAGAGGTGGTTTATAATCTCAAAATGGTGAGGGGTGGAGAGGAAGAAAACAAAGAAACACAAAAAGAAAAAAAAAAAAAAAAGAGGAAGAAGAAGAAAAAAGGCTCTACTGTGTGCTGCACTGTGAGTCAGTCATTCCAGGAGATCATTAACATTGTGATGACGAATTGTGAATTCTGGATATTAGGAGGATCACCAACACTGTGAAGTCATCAGCAATGTGAATTCAGAGATTCGTGGAGATCAGCAATCTTGTGAATTTAGATATTTTTGAAGATAATTATAATTATGAATGTAGAGCTTTTTGGAGATGACCAACATTGAGATGAAATGGGGCTTTGAAGATAATCATTATTGTGGATTCAGAGATTCTTGGAGACAGTTTTGTTATTTGAGCATTTCATATTGTTAAGATGCTCAAATTACATGATAATTGTATCCAAGAATCTCTGAATATAATTATATTATATATATATACACAAAACATAACAACGAAACAACAGCACAACCTATAAACAAGAATGTGCCTCCTCTCCTCAATAAATCACGATGAAAGCACTGTCCAGGAAATTACCAGCACTAAAACATTTTATTTGGCACATATTTTACACAAATTGAATTTACATGCTTTTATCTAAAAGAAATCTGAACAGTCAGTTCAGGACAGAAAATTGTCTTTTTTTTTTTTTTTTACACCCCTCTTCAGAATCCATTAGAAAAGAACTTTGTCAGATGGGTCATTTCATGCAGCCTTTAATAATTCCTTTACTTATTAAAGCAATCTGAGTTTCTGGAACATTTCCAACAATGGATCTTTAAAGTACATTTAGACTACATTTGGTTATGGCTTTTTGAATCTTGGCCATGACGGAACGTTTTGCCAAAATGGGTCAAATCTCCAATATGGCCAATGTATGCATGAGCATTAATGTATTACTGATTAACATAAAAGGTTAAAAAAAATGTTGCACACAATCACAGTAAATCCATCACACCATGACCCAGAACATGATGAAAATAATGTAAGGAGGACCAATAGGATCAGCTACATCATGTGTTTGTTTTCCAGTATAAACAAAATGAATAAATGAAAGCTTTTAAAACAATGAGAGAGAGAGAGAGAAAGAGAGAGAGAGAGAGAGAGAGGGAGAGAGAGAGGAAGAGAGAAAAGAAAAAAAAACAGATATAGCAAAAAATGCGAAGCAGACAGACAATAGTGAGAGAGAGAGAGAGATTGATAAAGAGAGAGAGGGAGATGGTTCCCTCTAACAGCTATTACTTCCACAACAGCTTTGTAATCATTCCGAGCCATCAGTTAAAACCCACAGAGGTCAGAGGTCGTCTGTTGAGATGGCACACCATTATCATACACGCTTTCATCATTCCTGTCACATGCTCCCACACTATGCTTATTCAGACTGGAGAAACACTGCCACCGCTTGTAGACAGTGTAACCACTGCCTTAACACTCGGCTAATTACCACACCGTTACAGGATCTGCATGCGCAAGTGTGTCTTCTAGACCTGTTTCACCCCATTAACCGCAACAGATCAAACCAATTAAGCTGGCATCACCCGGCATTGCCCTGCCACCCAGAAGTCTCACAGGGCCAGATGTACGTAGTTCAGGAGGCAAAACTTGATGCAGATGTAAAAATGTGCTCGTAACGCATCTGAAACGAACGGAGCATTACGACTGGAACAAATAGTGAATAAGAGGTAAATAGAAGTAGAAAAAAAATAGCAAAATAGAAAAAAAAAAAAAAAAACGCTCATGTCGTCAACAAGGAAATGGTGTGGAGGCCATTAATTCATTCTTTCAGCTGATATTTCATGTGAATAGGAAATGTTTTTAATGAAAAGCCAGATGCACAGAATGAGGTGGCTACTACCTTCAAGTCAAGTTAAAATGCTTTCCATTATCCTGCTCAAATTACAGCCCCTGAAATAGTTACAAGAAAGCAAATAAGTCCTGTTTTTGGCTTTAAATTTTTCATCTGATATATCTGATTGTAAGCAGAAATGTAACACAAATGTAACACATCTTGACTTCATGTATAATCTGGACCCTCTTCCGACCGGACCTGCCGGGTCCATCCTGATGCCCTGATAGAGGTCTCATCCACTTGCAAACATTCGCTGCTGCTGGACAGCCTATAATATTTTAGAGATTACCATGGATGGCTTTGGACTGTAAGTGGACAAACATTTTGGCTACAACGCCTTAGAAAGCTTTGGAACAATTCTGCTCTCAAGTCTCCATCAGAGAAAAGTTAATAACCATGACAATGATGTATAATGCATGGAAAGCTGGTATCACCCAGTCAAGCCTGGTATTTCATTAGGGATAAACTTACAGGTTAAAAAAAAACATATTTCTCTTTCAGGAACTCGAGCTGCGGCAACAACGCTTCAGAAACGTTTCCCTGTTTGTGCACGCTCTAAATAACGTGTGTAATCAGTCCAATGAAAAGTGCACCATCACCACTGGGATGACGTCAAGACCAGGAAGCTATAAAACGCACATGGAGTAAAACCGGCACTCGCTTCTGTTTGTTCATGAAATGCTCTATGTATGTATGTGTTTATAGTTTATGAAAAAATATAAAAATTAAGCCACCATGGAACACATCATTCCCTTCATTTATACATTATACGCACAATCTCCGTGTCGCTTGTCTGGGAGCAGAGCACTCTTTGATAGGAGCGGTATTTGAGGCGGTTTCTATCCCTTGCTATGGGGGCTTAGCTCCGCCTCTCTTTCTCTGAGGTGGAGGGGATGGCGCCCGCAAAGACAACCCCTCACCCAGTACCCTTTAAGAAGCTATTAAAGATAGTGACCCATGCCGAGCTATGCTTAAGATAGATAAAGGGAAAAAAAATCCAGTAAGTTTGATGAGCGCTTTCTGCAACCCACTGTTACTTCATCCACGGCAGGGTCTGCCCCTTCTTTTTTTTTTTTTTTACCTTTACCGAGGTGTTCAGGTTTTGGACGAAGCCTTATTCAGCCCAACAAGATTCAAGATGCTGACCCTGAATCAGGTTTAGTTTCAAATCAGGTCTGTGTGATTAGCACGATGTCAGTGTGGATGAGCAACTTTGCAGGCTCTCAAGCACATGACTGCTGCCACATACAAACCCATTGTAACATTATGACCGGTGAGTGAATAACACTGATTATCTCTTCATCATGGCACCGGTTACTGGATGGGTTATAAGGTGGCAAGGGAACATTTTGTCCTCAAAGTTGGTGTGTTAGAAGCAGGAAAAATGGGCAAGCATAAGGGTTTGACAAGGGCCACATTGTGATGGCTAGATGACTGAGTCAGAGCTTCTCCATAACTTCAGCTATTGTGGGCTGTTCCTGATCTGTATTTATTAAAAATGGTCCAAAGGAGGAACAGCGTTGAAGCAGCGACAGGTTCAGGGGGGATACAACACAATATTACGCAGGAGGTTATAATTTTATGAATGATCGGTGAATACTGTAAAGTTATACATTATGGAAGTGTCAAGGCATTAGACTTTGCATTCGAAGGTCATGAGTTCAAACCCCAGCCACATCAAGCTGCCACTCCATCGCTCCCGAGCAAAGCCCTTAACCCCATAGCTGCATAGTTGTATGTATAAGATAAACGTAAGCTGTTCTGGAGCGTCTGCCTGTTAATGTAACTGTAACTACTCATCCCTCTTTGGGACGAACTGGAATGCTGACTGCACCTCCTTACCCTGCATCAGTACCTTACTTTCCCAATGCTCTTGTGGCTGAATGAGTATAGATCTCCACAAACACACCCCAAAATCTAGTGGAACATCGTCCCAGAAAAGTGAAGGGTATTATAACATCTAACAGGAAAAAAATGTAGAATAGGATACTCGCTTTTGGCTATACAGTGTATATTACAGACGTGCCCCTGATTAATCTAATCCGAACAGATGCTAAAGTGGTCTTGTATTATAACATAAGGCAATTTCTCATAAAAATAGAACATGAATAAAACATACACACTGGTAGTAGAAAAATATAGATTGACTTGGCGGTAAAACAATACATCTGAGCGAGTTGAGAGAAATGCACAAAACCACAAGGTTGAATAAACAAAAGGGATATTTAATCAATCACATTTGGCATTTGTCCAACCATTTTTTGTGCTTCCTGTAAAAAACAACAACCTTGTGTTTTATGCACAAGCCATGTACGCAGTGAATAACCATGTTGTTGAAAAAATATTCTTTGAAAGCGGCTGTTTCAGAAACTCTGGTTTACACTCCATTACACATAAACCCAAGCCGTTCTATTAAACCTGCAGTACATCAGAGACTGCCAAGCACCTCGTTATTATATCATTGCTTTCAATTGACAGATGCTGATCCAGAGTGGGTTTTGAAAAAGCAGCCATTTTGGATTGGACACAGCTCACACTTCATCTGACGCTTCGCAAAATTGGTGTTGACAGACTAGTATTAGGGGCTATCTTCGCAAAGGATCGACTGTCAGTCTCATGAAGCCTTGGGGAGCAAGTGATAGGGAATAGGGAGGTGGGGTGAGGATGAACGAGTAGTTGGGAGTGGGGTGTGGTGAAGCCGAAGCAAAAAACACACTACGGAAAAAACAATGTCTCCTGCTGAGTTTTTTTTTTTTTTTTTTGAGAGTATGCGTTTAAATGATTTATTTAGGCTAACCTTGCCTTAGGAGTCTATCTGAAAAGAATGGAAATCTTTAGTAGCTAGGTGTCCTTTCACTCACAGTGTATGTCTTGTTTGTTGGATAGTTGTGTGCTGTAACAGAATGGACATTAGCTTAATCGATTCAGCCTGTAATCATGTACCGGTTGTCAAAATGAACACTGTGATGGACATCATCAAAACAGAGAAGAGCATTTCCATGGATGACAAACAAGTTTTTACAGGGTTAAATACATTCAAAAGACACCGAGACATTATCCAAGAGAAAAGTATGAAGTTAATGAATCTGCAACTATCTCTACACTGATACCAGCAGGAGCAAAGGTGATTTGAGGCTTCAAAGGCTGTGAGTGATGTAGATGATACTGATAATAAAACGGTTTCAGTTATACAATGTTAATAAACTGTTTTTATGATTACATGTTTTTGCATAAGTTAATTGGGTTATAGATATCATGCATATATTCTAAATATATTGTATACTATATGGACAAAGGTATTGGGACACTGTTAGTTTTTGTGAAATTATCATGACCAAAACAAAACCTTCTTTTCAACAATTTAAAAATAAAATAAATCCTGTAAATAAGGCCACAGGTGCTGTGGCAAGTTAGAGTCTGGAGTTTCTTCCACCATTTATTCCTCTTAAAATGTTGTGCCTGCTGTTGAACTGTATGTTCGTGCTAAGTAGATACCACTAAGCGGCAATCAAAACAAGTTCGAAACAGTGCTTGCTACGCGTTTGACCAGTTACGTTTTTATCCACTCATAAATAAAAAGGAACGACTGAATTTGCAAAAGTACGACATTTGATTTTGAAATGTTCTGAAGTAAAAGTAAAAGTCTCCTCAAATGTAAATACTTCAGGAAAGTACAGATACATAAAAAAGCTACTTAATGAATTACATTCACTTTGTTACTGTCCATCACTACCAGCATTACATTGTCCAAGCTCCTCAAATATATTGTTTAAATAGTTTGGAGATCTTGAGTGGCCTGCTATTGAGCTCCAACTCCAACACTATTGGACAGTTTTGTAACAAATTGGAAGACTGAATGCACCCCAGGCCCTCTTACCTTACATCAGTACCTTACTTTTACTAACACCCTTGTGGTTAAAAGAGCAAAATCTCCACAAGTACACTCCAAAATCTAGTGCTACATCTTCCCAGAACAGTGAAGGTTAATATAACAGCAAATGGGGACTAAATGTGGGACTTTCAGAAAGCTCTTTCTTATACACAGCTGCATGTATTAGACTAAATCATGTAGAACATTAAAAGTATATAGCAAAGTAATAGACGTAAAGACATTTTGTTATACGAAGCCGAGGCAACTGATTTTGTAATATTTTAAGCATACAGGATTTATGCACTCATGACTATGATATATACACAGTGACCTCTATAAAAAAAAAGCTTGGCACACTGCAACACAGCAGTTTTGCAATAGTGTTCCACAATTATTCATGGAAATAACTCCAGGTTATTATCCTCTACTATTGACTTTCTATTAAACCACTGACCGGTGATCACTGAGGGCTCATCATTAAAATGTGAGGAGTCAGCTAAAGTTCAAAGTAAGTGGCACTTAAAAGAAAACGATTCATGCTGATCGATTTGCATATTGAGCTTTTTAGCATGAGGTTTTTACTGGTGTCCATGAATTACATAATATGAACAAAAGTTTGTGGACACCTGACCGTAAGATTCCTATGTTCTCTCTTATTTCTTTTAATTCATATTCTCTCTGTTAGTTCTGCTAGATCTTAGTGCAGCATTCAACACTATAGACACTACTATAGACACTACAACACTCCTAGATTGCTTACAAAATTACATTGGCATTTAGGGACAGGCATTAAGCTGGTTTAAATCTTACCTGTCTGATCGTTAACATTTTGTAAATTTAAATGGAGAGCTATCCAGGTTCATGCAAGTAAATTATGGGGTGCCACAAGGTTCAGTTCTAGGACCCCTGCTTTATACAGTATACATGCTTTTTTTTTTGGAAATATTATTAAAAAACTTGGGATTAGCTTCCACTGTTGATGCTGATACCCAGCTATATATCTCATCGCAACCAGGCGATACAGCTCAACTGGCTCGTTTAACTGAGTGTGTTAAAAAATTTAAAGATTGTATGACTCATAACTTTCTATTATTAAATTCGTATAAGACAGAGATTGCTCATCGGCAACCAGTACACAGAAGCTCCAGCATTTCAAACTTTAAGTGCAGATTAAAGACATATCCTTTTAGTGCTACTCATATCATAACCTTGTGCTCCAGTACATCTGATCACATCACATTATCAACTCATGCTTGTTAATTAGCTATGCTAATTCCTCTCCACTGCTTCTCTTTCTCTACCCATCCTGAGGCATCCTGAGGTTGCGCCAGCTCCTCTCACGTCCCACCTTGGACCTTTAAAGAAGTAGATGCCTACCAGGCAAACATCCCGAACCATCTAGAGACGCACTAGAGCCATTTGGATCCCACTTCATGTGTAGTTGTTCTGTATTGTTTAAAGACAATAATCACATTAGATGTCACCCAAATAAGAATGGGTTCTCCCTCTGAGTCTGGTTCCTCTCATGGTTTCTTCCTCATAACATCTACGAGAGTTTTTTCTTGCCACACTCGCCATGGCCGCTCATCAAAGATAAATACACATCGTTCAACTTACCTCTCAAATTCTGTAACAATGTCTGTTGTAAAAAGCGATATAGAAATAAACTTGATTTGACATATGTGATTTAAAAACATCCTAATAAACATTTAGAACCTATTTGCTGTTATAATAATTTTCACTGTTCTAGGAGGATGTTTCACTAGATTTTAGAGTGCGGTTGTAGAAATTTATGTTTATTCAGCCAAAAGGGTGTTAGTAAAGTCAGGTACTGACGTAGGGTGAGGAGGCCTGGGGTCCAGTCAGGGTTCCAACTCATCCCAAAGGTGCTCAATAGGGCTGAGGTCAAAGATCTATTAACAGGACACGTTTAATGCTGAAACATGTTTGGGTCTCCTAATTCAAGTAAAGGGAAAATGTAATGTTACAGCATCTAAAGACGTCCTATAAAAGTTCCCATTCCGACCAACTTCGTGGTCACTGTTTGAATCAAATGAAATAAAATTGTATTTATAGAGCGCCTTACAGCAACCAAAAGGAGCACAAGGCACTTTCCAGTAAAACAACAATAGACAATAAAATATAAGAACACAATGTACATAAAATAGCAGTTGAATCAGGGGCAACGTGTTAAAAGCTTGTATGAATAAATGAGTTTTCAACTGCGATTTAAAAATACTCAGCACAGTGGCTGGAAGTGCGTTCCACAGCTTTGGTCCCTAGACAGCAAATGATTGTTGGGCTGTACTTTTGACCACAAACTGTATTTAGTAGTAAAGTTTTAAGCTGATTTTTTATTTTCTTTCATTGACATTTAAAAGCTATGCTGTATGCACAATTCATATTAACACCACCATCAACATTGAGCTTGTCATCTTGTAGATTGCTAACTAGCTGAGCCGAGTCTCTGGCATAATTAAGCATAAGCATGGTGTATAGATAAATTGCGATCTCAAGCTTCTATTCTTCTTCTAAATAATATGACATGAACTATTATTGGAAAATGCAGACTTAGATAAGAGACTTTGTTGGTGGTAACCCTTAATGAAGTAATGAAAATCTCAAATTTCTGATCAGATCCTATTACAGAAACTGAGAAATTAGGAAAAAATAAATAAGGAATCCTTAAATAATATTTGTCCCTCGTTTGTCCCCTCACAGTATACAAGCGGACATACTTCATACATACCTTCAAAATCCTTAATCAGAGTCACCACCATTGATAATTCTTAGTTTTCTTCTATCTGATATTAAGCATAAGCATGGTGTATAGATAAATTGCGATCTCAAGCTTCTATTCTTCTTCTAAATAATATGACATGAACTATTATTGGAAAATGCAGACTTAGATAAGAGACTTTGTTGGTGGTAACCCTTAATGAAGTAATGAAAATCTCAAATTTCTGATCAGATCCTATTACAGAAACTGAGAAATTAGGAAAAAATAAATAAGGAATCCTTAAATAATATTTGTCCCTCGTTTGTCCCCTCACAGTATACAAGCGGACATACTTCATACATACCAAATAAAATAAAAAATAGGGTCACCACCATTGATAATTCTTAGTTTTCTTATACCTGATTTGGCTGCTTAGATCATCCTAAGATTAGTTTTTAATTAGATCACAAATAAGAAAGAAGAAATTTTTTTAACAGGGTTTATTAAGTGTTTTACTGGGTTTATTATTTCATAAATAGCAATTCTGGAAATACTGCAATTAATATTAACATTAGGCTTTGAAACTGGAGTGAATCCCTTGACTCAGACATTAATGTTGATAAAGCAGTGTTTGCTCAACTTGGAATCATTACCGGTTAGACATTACCTTGCACTGCAAGACGCTAAGATGTAGCCTCGTGCTTTTGTTTTCTCTAATCTGAACCATTGAAGAAATAAAACTTAATGAAATGTGCTGTGATAAAGGAATATTCCATTACATTGTGGAGCGATGCATACCCCTGAAGTGTTTTATTCCTTTATAACAAGGCAATTTGTTATCAATAGCAATTCATTCATGAATGGCACGTCATGCTTTTTTTTAACGATTCAAAGCGATGCTTAATGTGTGGAACATCTGAAATGAGTTCCCGTTTCCGAAACAGTAATTTCCTCAATAGATTCAAAATCTTTTTATTTTTTATTTTTAAAGGCATCCTCGTAATCCACCATTCAAGTTCCTCTGAATTAGTGATACTACAGTGATAATAGCATAATAGAACAAAACCATTAAAATAAACACATTATGTTTATTTCAGTTTGAACTCCTCTCCAAAATCTAATAGAAATATATGTAATAGGGCTTTGGTATAAGGTTACAGCTGTTTACTGGCTTACCCTGAAAAAATACAACGGAATAAAGTTCTCAGAGAAACAAAAAAAAAAGGAAAAATGTACATGCAGTGAGGCTTCCATGCATTTCAAAACCATCTGTCAAGCATCTGTAGTTAGAAATAAAGAAAATTAATTTTCAAACAGAGCTTTGTGGGTAGTATTCCTTTCATTTTGTGCAAAATGGTGAAGAAAACGAGGGTGCTAATACTCCTGATTAGTGTAATTCTGACTGGTTTAGGGGGCCGGCTGTGTTTTATACAGAGGCCAGTAATTCACTTGGTTGGAGCAGCTGGGAATGTGCTCAGAAAGGTATAACTTCATAATTTGCTAATTAGTAACAAGTCTGCAGTAGTCCATGTAAAAAAACCTTTTAAAAACATATTTGAGAAATGAACAAATAATGGTGAAACACAGTAAACTGTGTCTTAGGCATTATTGAGAAAGGGCGAAAAGGGAGAGGGAGAGAGAGAGAGAGAGAGAGAGAGAGAGAAAGAAACATGACAAGAAGGAAAAATAAAACACTATACAGCTTGTCTCATTTCTGGGCTACACAGCTCCATCCAGTGGCAGTCAGAAAGATTGTTCAAAAACTGGTTTCTGTGATCCTATCAGATTAATGAAATACGATTATCCCGGGTCAATGCAAAGTCGTTACAATGAGCAGGAGAAAAATTACAAGGTGAGATATACACGTTATAGTCCAAACGTTTGTGGACACCTGGTCATAAGTATATGTGCTTTTTGTGCATCACATTCCATAATTTAGTCCCAATTAGCTCTTATAATTACTATCACTCTTCTGCTCAGTCAGAAACAAAGGTGTTAGTAAAGTCAGGTGAGGGTGAGGGGGCCTGGGGTGCAGTCAGTGTTCCAATTCTTCCCAATGTGTTCACTAGGGTTGAGGTCAGCGCTCTATCGCAAAAGATCTTCCACTCCAACCCATGTAAAACATATCTTCATGGAGTGTGCTTTGTGCACAAGGGCATGCTTGAACAGGTTGTAAAAGGATGTGAGTTGGGTACTGTTCAGCAGGCTGACTGCAGTGGGGTAGAAACTGTTCTTGTGGCATGAGGTCCTGGTCCTAATGGCCCAGAAGAGAAGGGACCAAAATAAATGTTATCTTGATTGACCATGATAATGGCATGATTGTTATTACAGTTAGAGCTGGTTTGAGAATTGTTGAAACTGTTGCTCTCTTGGATTTTTTACATACAACAATCCCTAGAAATGTGGATTTGCACTGTAGAATCCATTATAATCAACAAGAAAAATGGCTACTATGGTTCATGCTAATACACTTACTCTGAACTTGGAACACATCAACTGGGTGGTTGAGATACAACAGATCACATCAGGTTCTTCACCAATCAGTCAGGAACAGAAATCTGAGGCTTCAGGCACAAGTTCCCCCAAAAAAGTTGAATCTTAATTTCATTCATTATTTGGCATAAAGGGCATAACTCCATAGACACAACCTGCTTTGTGTCAACAGTTCAGGTAGGTTGAGATGGTATAATGGTGTGGGAGATGTTGACACACATTGGGCCAATTAGTACTAATCAATCATTGTTTCAGTATCTGAATAGTTTTGCTTACCACGTGCATCTCTATGTAGCCACAATCTGCCCATCTTGCAATTGCTCATGTCAAAAAGCAAGTAATTTCAGACCAGTTCCACAAAATGGTTCCATAACTTCCAAGTCATAGAAGGATGTGGAGATTCCCAGCACCAATGTGCAATGTTTGGAGTGCGTTCATGTCACACTGTGTATCAGGAAGTCATGTGGAACTCCTGCCACAACGATCTGAGTCTGTTGAGCAAAATTGGAGTTCACAAACCCAAAATCGACTGCTTGTATTACCAAGGTTTTTTTTGTTTTGTTTTTTTTTTTACCAATTTGCTGTCCAAGCCTAATGACTAGAGCCGTCCTTGTGTTCGGAAGCTGTGCCTTTAACTCTGCTCACAGTTCAGCGACAGCAGCTGGAACAGAAAATGATTTATATCTATTTTGGTCAGAACAACTAACATCCACCGCTAAAAGCTCTTAGATGATCCACTTCACCGTGAACTAACCACTCAGTGGAAGATTTATTACAGGGCTGAAACTAACGGACGTACTGCAACCTGTTAAACAAGGTTTCCTACTCAGAGAAGGCCACATGTGGAGCATGAAAGGCTCTTGATGGATAAAAAATGGTACCACCTGCATCAAATCCTTCTGGACATTTCAGCATTAAGTCTGGTTGTTACTTGAATATTGTACTTGAAATGAAGTTTAACTTTGAAATTTGGGACCAGGGACACCAAACAGACCAGTACTAGGTTTGTGTGCTAAAACACATTCATATTCCAGACTCAATCAGGGTGTAATACTGAATCAGCATGGCTTCCATTCCATTTTCAATGACATGCAATTTAATCAGAAGTGTGACAATTGGAACCAACTTTACCACCCAACCAGACATGGACTTGAAGAAAACCTCCAAGTTCTGTGAGAATTATTTAAAGAACAAATGGTCAGGTGAAATGTTCTCTATAATGGAATGGCCTGCCCAGACTCTACACCTATTGAACTGCTCTGGGATGAACTGGATCACAAGGTCAGAAAGAAACCTTCAATGAACAAAGAACGCCATTGGCAAGACTTACAAGGAGCACGACAAAGTATTTATAAACTCTCCGGAGTGTGCAAAAACGTTATTCGTGCTCAGGGAAGATTTTTGCAATGAAATAAAAGTTTAACATCTGTGCATTTATATATTTCTTTGGTAAATGTTAAAAGTACATTGTAAAATGTTCATACCATTAAATTAACTAGTTTGTTCCATACAAACAGAAGGAACATGAATGTGTGTCTCAAAAACTATAAGTTTAGGCGATTTCTTTGATAAACTTCTGACAAGCACTCTAGCAATATGTTTTTTCCATCCAACCATAACCTTTCCATATACTGTATTTTCGAATAAATACACCAATATTAATCAAACACCACATTTTCAAGGTGCTTTTAACACAGGAAATCGCCACCCCCATGTTTTTTCATCTGAAGCTGTTACTAGGAAAGGCATTAAAAGCTGAGAAATATGAGCACTGCTCAGAAATTCCAACTCGGTGACGTGTTGACAGCTGACGCAATTAAAAAGTCCGGCACTTTCAAGCTTGTGAAAGCGGTTTTCACAGAGACTACACCTCAGTCGAACACATTTTTTTGATTTGAGCCAATCAGACAGCAGGGTTCTAAACTCAGAGCGATGAGAAGCCTGGTGTCTCTGAGCTGCAGTTCTTCCTGCTATATTCATCAGTGCGGTGACGTCCACCACATCATCCTTTAACACGAGCTAAAAATACACAGACCCACGCAATTTGTCTCTCTCTCCCACATCCTCACTTTCTCACTCTCTTCATAAAACATTTACGCCTCCTTTTTTTAAGAGAAAGTCTAATTTGAGAGCAGGTTAGAGAAAGAAAAATGTGCGATTGTAAGTATTTCATATGTACAATAGGGGGAAAAAATGATGTAGTATGAAGGATGGGGATAAATGTAAAGATGTAGGAAGAATTGTGTAAAGGTTTTCCCTTCTCATCACTGCTGGAGCGAATCGCTATACGGCGCATGAGGTTAGCTATTAGCTGAACGCCAGCTTTGTTTTCTGCCTTTAATTGGAGACTCCTGTGACCTGAGCCAGTGGAAAACGGAAGCGCCGATGTGCTAACGGCCTCTATCCTGCCCGGCGCACTGCAGTGCAATTTCACCCACACGTGTAACCGACAGAAGCTCTCCCGTGACTTAACCGAGGTGACGCTCGTTCATTAAACACTCTGCAGCACGGACCGAAAGAAACCAAGCGCATCTCGTTTCAGACAATGCATTCTTTCATTTGTGTCAAATCGGACCGCAGTAAGTTTGTAATGAGGCTCTAGTGGGGCATGTGTGGGTAGGTGTTTGTGTTTTCTTGGTCAGTATATGTTTAAATACTTAAATTTAGGCAATTTTGCAATGATTATTCATTGTGTAACTTTTTTTTTTTTTTTTTACAGAAGGATCCGAATGATTTGTATGATGTGGGGGGTGGGGCTGGAGCCTGGGGTGTCTGGGGGGGAGCAATTGGAATCTCACCTAGGGTGTCAAAAAGGCTAGAAACGGCCCTGCTCTCTGGTTGTGTATGGGTGCGAGGTCTTTCCACGGTCATACAATACAGTCCAAATGACAATAATTAATTTATTTTTATTGATGATTGCTGTAATTTCCAGGCTATAAAGCGCACCCATATATAAGCTGCACCCAATGAATTTTACAAATACTTTGATTTTGAACATAAATACGCTGCATCTGTATGTAAGCCGCAGGTTCCTATATTGAAACTCAAACTTTACACAAACTTTAACGAAAGACAGTGTCTGTTACACGGCTTGTAATTAAACAGTAGCCCACCAAGAAAGTCATTATTCACTGTCTTCCTCCTTCCTTTCACAACAAGTTTTTATTTTGGCATCGTCGTGCGTTTAAAAATCACCATCGGTGAAGCTTTTCTCCCGAAGCCGTGCAGCTCAGAACACAGGTGAAGTGTGTTTTCATGCCCGGTTGTTTTCAGCGTGACGAATAATTCGCATTTCCTGTTGACAGTCCGAGTGAGCGGCAGGTCAAACATCAGAGGAACATCATCCATATTTATGATGTGGTGTGGCCCGATTCAGTGGGAGCACATCTGATTTAATATAAAGAGTTTCATTGGTTCATCTGAACCCGTTCTGCAATTTCATTGGTCTAATGTTATGGGGTTCAGTTTTTTGGCTGGAAGTTTGTGAAACTGGGAAAACCCTAAAAAAAATACATAAATTAGCCGCTTCATTGTTTAAGCCACGGGGTTTCAAAGCATGGAAAAAAAGTAGCGGCTTATAGTCCGGAAAATACGGTATACATGCCAAAATTTTTAAATACATTTATTCAAATGTGTTAAGTCAAATTATAATAAACTTAAAAAACTAAAAAAAAAAAAAAAAAAAAGGAATGGCTAATTTAACTATAATTATAAATTAAAGTATAAATACATTTCAAATGAAGTTATTAAGATATAAATAAATATAGTAATTTATTTGTTTTTAAGCAACAGTTATCAGGTTTATCTTTCTACATACAAACGCTATTGGATTTGGCTGATTTGCAGTTTGCTTGATTGGTCTCGTGCTTGTTCTTTTTTTTACCCATTTAAAAAAAATAACTATTCGTTCAATTATCAGTTGTTCCGTGGTCAGTTCCAAGAACCGCAGACAACTTGCTATCAGCAAACATGTCACAATATCTCATTTACTCCCCACTTAGTTTTCGCTGTGTCACAGTATTCTAAAGTGCGAATAAAAGATTGCAGCGTTCAAATAGTGAAACTGATATCGCACAAGCAGATATCATTTGCTTTGTTGCCTGTGGGCTTCAAAGATCATCTCAATCTGTCTGTTCGCACTCATCCTCGTTACATGCATCAAAAACCTTCTGTTATTGATTTGAGTAAAAACAGGACAAAAAGACAACACACACCAACCAAATGTGATGTGTAGATTTTCTATGTTGTGATTTACAAAAGGTTTGATAGTAATTACTCTGATGACTGTAGGACACGGTTTTTGACAGAATGTCAGTCATTTTGGGCAAATCAAATCTAATTAATTGACAGAGACCATATATTAGAAGTAAAACACTAAAAGCGGGAAAAAAAAAACATTCCACAAATGAAAGACTATAAGGCTGTAATAAAACATGTCGGGTATAATTGCAAAATATGGTTTGAACCCTTTCACAGCTCCAGGATCTCCAGTTTAACCTTGGAACTGTGTTACTGACTGTGTGGAGTTTCTCTCCTCATGTCTATATGTATATATTGTATGTAAATGTATATATTGGTTACTTAGACTTCCTTCTACCTACGTTTTGGAGACAAAGTGAGGGAGGCGAGATTGAGATGGTTTGGACATGTGCAGAGGAGAGACATGGGGTATATTGTTAGGAGAATGCTGAGGATGGAGCCACCAGAAGGAAGGAAAAGGGGAAGGCCAAGGAGGAGGTTTATGGATGTGGTGAGGGAAGACATGCAGGTAGTTGGGTTGAAAGAGGCAGATGTAGAGGACAGGGGGGTATGGAGACGGATGATCCGCTGTGGTGACCCCTAATGGGAGAAGCCGAAAGGAGAAGAAGAAGAAAACCTCCAAAATCCATCCCAGCTAATCTAAACTGTCCATAGACATGAATCCATCTAGGGTGAATTTCCATCTCAGGTTCCTAAGATAAGCTCTGGATCCCCCATGTCCCAGTTTGGGATAGAAATTAATACTTCAAACTCCTTGGCTACAGGCTACACTTTTCTGCCTGAAAACAAATTTGACTACAATACATCTACAATAAACCAGCATGAAAAATCCTCTCAAAACGTCCTTGCAAGCAGTCCAACACACTGACTCACGAGACAACATCACCAGTCGAACTGCTTTTTTTTTGGACACACCTTGCATGCTAGATTTATACTATTAGTGTTAATGCGACCAATTGGATAGAACATATGGCGTGTGGGTCTCAAAAAAAAGTGTGTGGTTGTGACATTTCTGAATTAGTTATTATTTTGTTAATTGTTGATAAAGGCTTTTGTGGCTAAACGGTGCTCTACTTGCTGGGTTGCGCAATGAGTCTGGAATGAGGACTGTCTATAGATTGACCTGCTGAAGCACAGCATTGCGTTTATATGGGTTTTATTATTAAAGCACTAATAAAAAGAGAGGATCCATGCAGGAGCAAGACTGGGAGCCAAGGAGAGCAATGGGATCGTGATGGGATCAGTATAGACTCGATATGTGAAATCCCATAGTCCTTCACCTCGGTTCATTCTCTTTCTTTCGCCATGTTTCTTTACAATGTGTTTATTTACTGAGAGCTCTCCTGCCAAGGATGGCTGTTTAATTTCCTCTGGGACTGACACACTAATACACCAGAGACAAAAGACAGCCAGGGAGAGACAGACTGACACAAATAAAAACAAAAAAACAATCAAAGTAAGTGAAACAAGAAGAGACATAAAATAAAAGAATAAAAAAGGGGCAGTTGAGATATCTTTTAGATCCACTTTCTCGCTTATGTGTGTGAGCATCTGTGTGTGTGTCCATCCTACATCTCAGCTGCCACTATGTATTTCATACTGAACTCATACTTTCCAGTATAACATAAAGGAAGCTATGCCTGCTTTGAAACGTGTGACGGCATGAAAGATTGCTTTAGCTGCAGATTAACACGAATGCACACCGAAATTTCTGAACGGCTTGACAACCGAGAGCTTCCTTTTCACTCTGATCACAATATGCAGGCCTTTAAACCACTGCTGGATCCTTTACTGATGCTCCATTTCAGCTCGGAACTTTCTGTACTTCTGCTGAATGGTTTCACATCCACGCATTAGATCTGCACCTCCCAAAACCAGTCTATAGTCACGACTCAACTTACCTTAGCCGCATAATCCAACCTGGATATTGTGCTGGACTGTGCATTTTACACGTAGGCCTTCAGTAGACTTCATCTTAATACCATTCTTCTGACGATTTGGGAGCAATTAATATTATACAAAAAAACGCAGTATAACAGGTTAACCCATTGAACACAATTCAACAAGTCTCTTTTCACAGCAGCCACAACCGCACAGCTCACATACATCATCTTTAGCACAAGCATCAAATTTAACTTCATAAAATGACCCCGGGTTTTTGGAAATGAGATTAACATTATTAACAATTTTTGTGCAGATTTTACAGGAAAGAAAATGCAAATGTAAAAATGGTTCATTAAAAGGCTTAACATGTTTGAAACTGTTTTGGCTGAAATTTCTTTAAGATGTTCAGCTTTTCCTATAATGTCTGGCCTTGTAAGTATATATGCAACCTAATCAATTTCTTCTTCGCTGTCAGTCATTGTTGAATGCACAATGCAGTCTGCAGCAGATGCGATTTTAGAGATAACAATAGAGATTTCATTACGCAATTTTTTTATTAAGGAAAAGAAATACGAATCTCCAGCCAAGTCACTAGTATTATACTCACAATCAACTTGAATAACTCATCTTTCAAATGCTCACTGAGTCATTGCATGATGATGCTTGAGAACTGAAGTATATATATATATATATAGATAGATAGATAGATAGATAGATAGATAGATAGATAGATAGATATGTATACACACACACACGCACACACATCTATATTAATTTAATAAATGAAAGTACATCATTGAGCAAAACAGAGCAATTTACACTATTGTACTGTATAAACTTTACACTATATATGTATGTGGCAGCAGGTGCATGGACGAGTGGCAGTTCGTGAGTGGCAGGTGGCGTATACGCTGCTACTGTACATTTACGTGCCAATTAAAAACTTGAAGAAACAAATAAAAAAATATACTTTTTCTTTTAAGAAATCTTTGACTATAAGTTTTTACATAATGAGCAACCAGGTGGAGGTGATGGTGCAAGAAAAACAATTTGAGGAGAAAATCTTTGTAGGAACCCGACTGAAAAGAGAATGCAGCCCGTGCATCTGGCCAATCAGCCAAAATTATTTTTATATATATCTTTTTTTTTTTTCTTTAAATGTCAGTAAAGCATAGTTAATAGAAAGGCTTTTACGTATAAAGCATGACATTTATGGAATCACAATAAAGAAAACATTGTCAGAAACAAGCTTATAACCAGTTCCAGTAAAATAAATAACTATAAAATTGTACCATCTGTTCTACGTCTTTTTTATTCTTTTTCACTCTCTTATTACTCTATATTTATTCTTTTTGTTCTACTCTGCAGGCTTTTATTTTCATCACTTGTTGTGTCTCTTTTATCAGTTTTATTTTGGTTCGACTGGTGTTATGCTGTTATTTATACTTTATTTTTTTTACCCCTTTTTTCTCCTCACTCTTGTAGTGCTGCTTTTGAGACTATTTTGACTGTGAAATGCACTACACAAACACAGCCAACCCGATTTAACACTTGGACAAGCACGCGTTACCTTTCCGTCTCCGGCGAGGGGAACGGAGAAGACGTACTCCAGCTGGAAGAGAAGGCTGAAGGCTGGGTGCTTTATCATTCGCAGCTCCACTTTACCACGGAGCATCATGACGGAGCTGGAGGAGAGAGTGAGAGTGAGAGAGAGAGAGAGAGAGAGAGAGAGAGAGAGAGAGAGAGAGAGAGAAAGAGAAAGATATGGACATTAATGCTCAGCACATGCATTATCAGCCAGAAAGACTCAAACTGTGTATGTCTACCACGATTAAAGAGATCTATTTACTGTGATGACTCACAGCACATGCTCAGGGTCCTGATTCATTCATGTCACAATAAGCAGCTTGCACTGGTCCCGTACCCTCATTTTAAAAACAGGGCTCCTTTTGCTAAAATATTTCTGATAATATTTTACTGCTTTCCTCAATTAATTGTATAGCTCAAGGGCATTGTATTCATGTAAAAATTATTGAATTTCTATTCACCAAATGTGATTGTATGCATGATTACAAGAATTCATGCATTTACCTGAACTCAGAAATGAACACAAAAAAACCATGGTAGTTGAAACTCTGTGGCGAGTTTGTGCGACACAAGGTACATTTACAGACTCAAGCCTTTATATGGTGGGTCACTGTCTTTCACGGGTTTTCTTCAAGGACATCTGAGCACACTGCCACAACGGTGCTTAACTGTAGGGATAAAACTGATCAGGCGATACGCAGAAACTAGATTCATCCTGACACCAAGCTCGGCATAGTGACGGAAATATCCGGGTGTCTGACTATTCCTGTCTTATTATGTCTTCAAAGTAAAGTTAACCGTTCAGACTTAACAGCAGAGATGAATCTGAAACAGGTGATGAGCCAAGAGTTCAATCCTGGTTTCATAAAACCATACAATCAGATTTTTCTAAGTTTCAGAATCCATTAAGTCTAAGTGTCAGATTTCTTCAGTTCAGTTGGATGGAAAGCACTAGGAATTGTCTCATTGAAACCCAACATCTATTGCATCTTTAAAGACATTAGAAGCTGCAGAAATGTTGTGGTAGCTTTCATCAAATCTGGGCCTTGTTACAGTCCTGGATCAGAAAGCGTTGATCAAATTATAGTGGCAGAAGTGTAACCAAAGAGGGTCAAAATCAAAGACCAAACTGCTGTTCTTTATATCAGATTGTCGATTGCACTTCATTGCCTGCTGTACCTACTGGAAGAATCTGCTGCATCGTATTGCATGCGTCATGCTGTTACCTCAATCCAACCCAACCGAATACTAACGTAAATGCCATTTGCACTAACGGTGTGCTGCTTACCTTTTCCTGTGCATCTTTCTATGAACTATTGCACAAAACCTAATACTGTTTATTATTATTTAGTAATTTGCACAATTTGTTGGATACGAAATGCATTTCATCGTCTATGTATTTGTATTTACACAACTTGCGTAGGCTTTATTTCTTTATTTAGGTCCTAAAAAATCTCATGCGTTCTAAAAAATATTTTTCTCCCAACTCACTCACTAACTCTCCAGTGACCAGCGAAAAACCAGAAAGGTTAAAGGCCAAGACATGCATTAAACATGTGAAAGAAGCCACCGCCTCTTTCTGAGCTACGACTGCACATACTACATCACAGAGCCACAGATGTGTCTTTCTGATTGGAAGGAGATAAAATTTTTCCAAGAAGAGTGTTGTGAGAAATTTCCCAGGCATCTACAGACAACAGGAAATATATATACTGCTGTACACTCGGAAGCGGAATGGTTTTTAAATGCGCCATGCGTATGGTACGATATATTAGCTTTAAGAAAGTGCTGCAGTATGTCTTTAACGGCAGTATAATAAGAACTGCAAAAAAAAATAAATAAAAAGCACTGAAGCAATGCAGCAATGCAAATTATTTACCATTTAAAAAGGTACTTATTTTTTTTTCTTCTTTTATTCAGCTGCAGTTTATAGCGGCACTATTTTTGCTAATCTGTCCCGTTTAAGCGTGTACACTAAACACGGCTTTAACAAATTAAATAGTGCAAAGAGAAGCAAACTCATTAGTGGCCAATCGAGCCCAGTGTGGGTAAGAGCTGTGAGAGATTACAGTGGTGTACAAGGCTAGGATTCCACTCTTCAACAACCACTTGGCACTAATGAGGGAAATAATTGACTCATGCATAAGCAGGAAGTGTACTGTGTGCTGGTGCAGTCGTAGCACTGTGCATATAATTATTAAGAGAAATAAAAAAAAGAGCGACGCTGGCTTAACTGTTAGGGATTTATGGATATGTCGGCTTATCGATCGGAGGGTCATAAGTTCAAATCTCCGCCTCAGTGGTTTCCGACGCCAATAAGAGCACATTAACTCTCTTGCAATGTTTATGAGATCCCAATATTGAGGGGAAGCTCTCAGAAGTGTGAACTTGTTTTGAGCACAGTCTGGACATGAAGGCACGAAAGCTTGAGTAAACTGTTTCCAGACTGCAGGAGGTTAAATGTGTGTTTGTGGGGTGTGTGTGTAATGCTGGTGGCTTTGCGAATATTTATATGTTAAGGATGTGCATCTTTATAACTGAGGCTAAAGCGGTCACATCTTAAAGCATTACACACGGACGCTTTTAATTGCCGGATGTGTTCATCATAGCGGATTTCGGTGCTTGATTTGAGACAGCAGTAAAACAAATGTTTAGTGGTTAAAGATTATTTTTCGGGCGGAGTTTATTATTTTATATCTGATTGAAGGAAATCGTCAATAAATGTGTGTTGCATTGAAAGTTTGATTTTCTCTTCTTCATATTTATTTATTATTAAATTTAATACAATGAATGCAGTTAAAATGAATTAGCGTTAATACTTTTATTTCTTTGCTTTCTAACGTTAAACCAGACATTTTTTTTTTTTTAAGTTCTGTTTGCAGCTCTACCTCTGCCATGTTATTCTAGATTTTACGTAACCCTCATGACACACCTCGGTGTCTGTAGTGTTATGATACGTCATATTCATGAAGCAGCAGTGATGCTGAGAAACGAAGAGAAATCAATATGCATATAAAATATTGGTCACAAATTATTGATCACTTTCTAAATAATAATATTATAGTGCATCTACCAATAAGTATATATATAAATAAACCGTGTTTTACTGATGCAAATATGTTAAAAATGATGCATCGAGAATACAAATACCACTTGTATGGAGGTCTAGTGGTTAGGATGCGGCGCTCTCACCACTACGGCCAGGGTTCGATCCCCGATCAGGGAACCAACCCCAGCCACTCTCAGTGCGGTCCCAAACCCGAATAAATGAGGAGGGTTGCGTTAGGAAGGGCATCCAGCGTAAAAACATGTGCTAACGGGAAAAGCCAAAAGAAAGTTTTTTATCCAATGAAAACTTTTTTCAATCGATCATTGTGTGCTTCACCCAGAGTGTCATTCAAGCTAGACCCGCAGTGCCGCTTGGTGCTATCTACTTAGCATAACCATCCGGTTTAGCGGCAGTTCAACAGCAGAACATTTTAAATGGAATAAATGATGGAAGAAACTCCTGACTCGAACTTGCCACAGCACCTGTGGCCTTCTTTGCACAATTCTTTGTTAAACTGTTTAAAAGATAGTTTTGAGCTCATGATGATTTATTAGATATTATTAAATCATAATTCTTATATACTTAAGTACATTTAAAGGCAAATAGTTTTGTACTTTACCTCAAGTGAAAGTTTAAAGGGATCACTTTTACTTTTACTGGAGTCATACTCACTTTTACCAGTCTTATTTACCTACTTTGAATTACCGTATTTTTCGGACTATAAGCCGCTACTTTTTTCCCACTCTTTAAACCCTTCGGCTTAAACAATGAAGCGGCTAATTTATGAATTTTTCCTGGGATTTTCCATGTTTCACAAACCAATGAAACTATTTATATTAAATCAGATACACTCCCACTGAATCGAGCTGCACCACATCGTAAATATGGATGAGATTCCTCTGATGTTTTGACCTGCCGCTCATTTGGACTGTCTACAGGAAAGGCGAATCATTCGTCACGCTGAAAACAACCGGACATAAAAACGCACTTTACCTGTGTTCTGAGCTGCACGGCATCGGGAGAAAAGCTTCACCGATGGTGATTTTTAAACGCACGACGATGCCAAAAGATAAACTCCTGAGAGAAATAGTTGTGAAAGGAAGGAGGAAGACAGTAAACAATGACTTTCTTGGTAGGCTACTGTTTAGATACAAGCCGTGTAACAGACACTGTCTTTCGTTAAAGCCTGTGTAAAGTTCAGTTTCAGTGTAGACACCTGCAAATCTTTGTAAAAATGCAGTGGGTGCGGCTTATATTTGGGTGCGCTTAATAGTCTGGAAATTACGGTATAAAGAAAAACTAAATAGCTACCCGATGCAAGTTAGTGAGGTTAAGGTTTGGTTTATGCATAGCATTATTTCTCTGCAATAAGAAAACAAGTCGATATAATAAAATGAGAAAATAATAAATGTAATGTGCGTGTGTGTGTGCTTGTGTGTGTGTGTGTGTGTGTTTGTGTGTGTGTGTGTGTGTGTGTGTGTGTGTGTAAGAGCACTTCGGTGGAATAAATTTCAAAGGCATGCTGTAGATCTCAGGGGTCTAAAGGAGTCAGAATTTAATATGCATTTAATTAGTGTAAGTAAATATATTAAAGCAGGTCTTGGACCTCCTTGCAAAGTGCAGTGAGATTAAGGGAATTCTTTGGGTTTGTGCAATGCAAAACTGGAAGTTTACACACACAGGGAAATTGATAGAGCTCTTTAAGGGCTATGGAACAGTCCTTAAGGGGATGGGAAAAAAAAAAAAAGCAA
>MU574226.1:1193883-1264019 GCA_024362625.1 Silurus asotus | reverse complement strand
AAAAAAAAAAAAGCAAGCAGAAGGATTTGAAATTCCTAAAATGAACGCTGTTCGACTCTGCCAGCGCTCTGCTATAGACCATACAAACAACCTATTGGTTTCTAAATTGGATACATGAACACAGATGTGCAAGACAAAAGATAATGAGGAAAAAAATAATTAGGAGATTGGAGTTCTAAAGTTGGGCACAATTAGTGCTACTATACATGCATGGTGTGGAAATCTATTAATTCCCCAAAAACACCTGTCATGTTTCCGTCATGCATGACAGTCTGGCACGCCTAATTTGCTCTCGACAGTCTGCTTTCACCTTTCCCTCACACACACACACACATTCGCACACATACAAAGTCAGCAAGATGGCGGCATCTTCGAACTGTAAACGCATTGTTAATTAATCACGTTCTCTGTTCGACACCCCGAGAACCTCGTCAAATTCTTCACCCGTTCCCCTACACCGGTAACTAGATGCCTGAAGGCTGCGGTTGGTCTGCGCGTTAGCACGTAGCTGCGACACGTTCTGGTGTGAACTACGAGATCTCGCACGTCACAGGCGGAGAGCTGAAAGTGGAGTCGTGAGAGACAACATAAGGGAGATGTCAGCTCGCTCTCGCTCTACTGTTCGTCTTCTCCCCGTCGCCGTCAGGTTTTAAATATAGCCCTGTTTCTAGGCATACTGGTGCGCACAGCACAAGCTGCGAAATAGGGAGAAGTTCGGCGCTCCGTTCTTGACTTTTTCACCTCGTGGCATTTCCGCCGAGCCGACATCCAGCACGAGCTAATGAAGCAGAACTTAACGTGAAGGAGGCCGCGGAGGGGGATCCTCATCCGGCCAAAGTGGAAACGCTCTGAAGAATGCGGCTCCGATATCGAATCGGGTTTGCGTCATAAATTATGAATCGCTCACATGGAAGGTGTGTAAATCATATTGAATTTATACCAGATATGAGTTCTAAGGTGCGATGAATAAAAGATTGAGGAGATGGTTATCCTGGGGGCAGGGGGCAGTGTGGAGAAAAAAATTTAATAATAATGTGACATACATAGTGGGTTAAAGTTTCTGGAATAAGAAGGCAGCTGGTGGAAATCTAGAGTAAAGAGGAATGCCAAAAGATGCAAGGTTAGGAACGGTGATAAGCGCAAAGAACAGGGTGAGTTTAGGGTTTCCATTTAGCATGGAAAGCTTCGGCTGCCTTAGTGCACTGGTGGTTTAAAAACGAAGTAAAGGTCTGCACAACACTCCATTTTATCATCTGTGCATTTGTGCCTACATTACAATCACGTTCCTAGCAATATATTAAAGCCGTATTTAAGAAGTCAACTCAACATTTGATGTGTGAAACGCAAAATAGCATTCACATAATGAATACCTGATTATTTCTACAGTTTATCACATGGGAGGTCTGAATTCTTGAGACTTATTGCCCGGAAGTGTGCCCTCAAACATGTGAACGCACTGGTTACTTCCAGTCAGTTTGATCACTGATATAGAAAAGTGGAAGCTCAATGGCTAAAATGTTGAACCTCTGATTAAAAGTTCAAACCCTAAAACCATAAAGACGTCACTGCTGGGTCCCTGAGAAAGGCCCTTAACCCGCAACTGCTCGGTTGTATAAAATATAAATATAAGTTGCTCTGGTTAAGCTGCTCTATCTGCTAATTGCTATAAATGTCATGTAATGCTCTGCTTTATAAACAGCCATAACTATAGTAACAGTTGCAGCTACAGATGGATGCAGAGTGAGACAGCTAATTGTAAACATTTCCTAATTACCTTACTAAGATAAATAGAAGTAAAAAAAAATAATAATTGCAGATCATTCAACTCATATGAACACAAGATTTGTGTCAGTTGGTTTTTCACCTTCCGGGACATGCATTACAGTGGTGTAATGCACACCTAGCTGTAGATTATCCCTAATATACTGTACATCTAAAATCTACTCACTTTAATCAATAGATATATGGTTCTCTTTTTGTTATATCTCAATTACAATTAAGGTTATGGCATTTTATATTTTGGTTACATAAAAAAAAATGGTAAAAAACGATTTTAAAGACATGATCCTCCCTATTCACTAGTGTTTTTACCAGAACCCTAATGGTGACATAAAAAAAAAAACAAAAGAGCATTTTCTCTTGGAGAGAAATCTGGACTAGGTTTCTCAAATCGATCATACATGCTGAATAGGATAATAAAATGAGTGCTCAACTACTACAATGTTTTATGTGCAGGAATTTGAAGAAGCTTGGGCTGAATGGCAACACAGATTTAGTAATTAATTCTTTCATAAAAAATGGTATTTGCCATATGAAAAGACTAACCTTGGAACTCTTGGAGGCCATTACAGAAAACAATGGGATATGGTAGAGATCAGAAGGAATCAGATCCCCCACCACAATAAATGAGAAGCACCACCAAGCTGCTGGGCCTCAGTTACATAAAATCAGTTATATTATCTAGGGCGTTTGCCAAGTGCTATAAATGTGAAGAACAAATTAATAGTACTTATCAAATGAAATATTTTCAATATTTTTATAAAAGACCTTCGAGAACCCATACAATTGGAATTATAACAGTCCAATAATTTGAAATGTAAAACATTGCATTACCAGACAAGTGAAAAATAAATTTTAGAAGGTCATATATACCAGGACCCACCTTTGCTTCTCAGTAGAACTCTTTTTAAGGTCACTGCTTGCTGCAGTCATTGGCTCAAGCACCGTCACCTGAGGTCCATCCACCCAGCCAAGGCCATTATGGACACCAACGTGCAGCCTTCGCTCCTGCACCACCATCGAGCGCATCGCCGCACCCATTCTCTAAAGTGTAAACGCACATGTAGACATCTATCATCAAACATGTATGATCGAACATGATGACTTTACAGATCAACCTTTTCTCTATAGTTGACTAAACCTTTTTAAATAACCTCATAGATACATTAATAGTTTGAAAAAGTTAGAATAGCATTTTAATGTTTTATTGGTCAAATTTAGAAGATTAAATTGATGTTTGTAGGCATTATTTATATAACAGTTGGTTAGAGGTTTAAAAAAATATAATATTTGATGTATTTAATTTAGGCACAATTTTAACATATCAAATTTTAACATTCAAAATGTCCATCTTGAAAATCTCCTTGTTAGTTTATTTCATGACCCAATTAATTACTTCCCAGCCATAGTAGAATTAAAAAAACAGCCACTGTATCCACACGAATATATTTGAGCTTGTGAAATTCGTGAGTTCTGACTAGTGCGCTCTCTGACCATCGAATAAAAGGACGAAAAAAATCACTGTTTTTAAAAATATCCTGATTAGTGTCGATGAAGCTTAAAAATAAAAATAAAAAATGAAATAGAACAGCTACAAATGGTTACATTCACCAAAAGTTAAACACAACACAATGTGTTGACGAAATACTGAATTGCGGTCATGAAATCGTAATGTGTGCAAAGGTTGTGACACATATTACATTAAAACGGAAAGTTAAGGCTGCTAGATGGTCCCGGAGTCGCCAACTCGCAATCTTATTGGTTAAAACAACGTGCTTTACGCTACATTCGCCCGCACTGCTGATTTCAAAGTCCTTACGGCAGATTTCTTCGACCCCTAAAATATAATTGGATAGAAATTTCAATAAACACAAACACACCAAAAAGCAGCTCAATCAAGAAAAAGCTATTAAATGAAGAGAAAAGACTATTGTGAATAATTGGATACATATTTATGAAATAAATATATTAAAAGTCAGTGATTAGACCAGCAGAAAAGGCCTTGCTGGCCCTGATGGCTTGCCATTGATTTGATATTTAACCACCAATAGGCTATGGTCTGCTATTAAAATTTACACAATTGCATCCTCAAAAAACATCCTAATTTTGCAGCAGACTAAATTGAGATTTTAGGTAATGAACTTCGAAATATTCAAGTCGGGGGAAATAAAAAGGGGTCAAAATATATGCAAGGAACTGTATGATCTTAGGATGTTTTTTGGCCGGAAAATATTGTGGTAATTGTGTAGAAATAATAACACGTGTGAGGCACAAATGTGACAAATCACACACACACACACACACACACACACACACACACAAAAACGCATTACACATATGCCCTATATGTGTTTAGTCTGCAGAAGCATCTCAATTGGCAAGCCTTGCTAGTGATTAATCCTCGGAGGAGAATGTGGGCTAATGTGTGTGTGTGTGTGTGTGTGTGTGTGTGTGTGTGTGTGTCATGGTCGCATGGTAATGCTGACATCCAGTCAGTTCTGTCCTCTGGGTTTCTCTGTTCTTTATCGATCACCTCTCTCCTCTGTTTCTAATCAAAGGAGGGCTTCTTCTCTGCGAAAGCAAGTGCATGCTGTTGAAATGACCGAAGGGAAAAAAGTGTGGTGTGGAAAGCAGCCAAAAGAAAACCATTTGCATATTTATGTAAGCCAGATATAAACATAGCAAGCATGTACTGACTAGCCTGTGTGTAAGTCTGCATTCCCAGACTCACTCACTGACCAAAGAATTTTTAATTCAAAACTTTTATTGGTAAATCTCTACAAATAACCACAATAATAAGTGTGTGTAATATTTAAAGACTAGCTTTAGATTTTCAGCCTCATTCTGTGATCTTCTTTTGCTTAGCTTACTGTAATGAAGTTAATGCAACTGAGTGTCTTGTTACAAAAAAGAAAAAGAAACAAAATGGGCATAATGATTTCGTTTTTTTTATTAGAAGGATTACGCATAAATATGAAACCTGTGCTATGTGTACATTACAGTTGGCAACACTGCTCTCAATGCTGTTAGAGCTCTACTCATTCTGACCAATCAGAAATGAGAACTAAACAATACTAATGTACAAGATAGAAACCTAAACAACCTCCATTGGGCCATAAGCTGAATACAATGCATGTTAAGGAGCTTTAATCGGTTTTAAAGCTGACTATATTCCATTGCAGAGGAGAGAAAGAGAGGGCATTCATTTCAACAGGAAATATGTTATTAAGAAGCAACAAACCTTGAAATCAGAACAGTGCTGAAGATTAGTGCAGTTTCACAAACTGCTGACGTTTAAACCATTCTAGACAATTAAGCCACTGTTATGTTGTTTGCATTCATAATAATAGCTCAAGAGTTAAATTCGGTGGTGAATGAGTCGGAAATAAGACGCTATAACAACAAACAAAACAAAAAAAAAAAAAGATGAGGTCAAGTATAGTTTATTGTTAGGGCAAGAAATTTTAGATACACAACACTGTATGTTACCCAAATGAGGATGGGTTCCCCTTTTGAGTCTGGTTCCTATCAAAGTTCTTTCCTCATGTCATCTAAGGGAGTTTTTCCTTGCCACAGTCACCATGGCTGCTCATCAGAGATAAATACACATCGTTCACCATAACTCTCAAATTCTGTAAAGCTGAGACAATGTCTGTTGTGAAAAGCGCTATAGAAATAAACTTGACTTGACTGGCTTTAAATTCAAAGTATAGTAGGACAAAAGACCATGCTTTAAACAGACAAGGTTTTATACACTAGAGAATGAATTAAATATGAATTAATAATATTATTATATAAATGAATCCACAATCTTGTATAAAATTGAACATTTGAAAGATGCAATGCAGAAAGTAGGACTTAAGCGCTTCCACATATCCATTAATCAATACCCAGCCATGTTTAGTAAACATATTTGTGAAAGAATATATGACACCGCTACTACCACCACAGCATGCTTTTACTGTCAGACACCTGCTGCTAAGATGTATTAACTGCTAAGCTCGGTGGCAGAAGCAGTCGGAAGTTGTTTATCACAGTGGTGGGTTTACGCGAGGCTGAATCAAAGATGAACAGCATTTCTCCACCATTTTTTACCCTCTTCCTGCTTTCTACCCAGACCACCCACACACTCGCTTCTCCAATTATTATATCAGGTGTGCTGAAGGTTTCAATGCAGGGCTACAGAGAAAGGCAGCGAACACACCCTAATCGACATGGTGATTCATACAGCAGAAGCAGCAGTCAGCAAGAAGAGTGCCAAAACTTCTCCTCAAGTAGACATAATTCAATTTTGTTTTTTTAGTTCAGCCCCAGTAAACCAGAATGATACTTTTGACTCACAATCCAATATGAAACCATGGCTGAGGCATATAGAATGTGTTTAAAAGTGTTGAAAAAGAAATGAGATCTATTCTTTATGGCATTTATTAAATCATATGATTTGATAAAAATTATACTTTTGATTCAACAATCTCTTTGAATCAGAGTTTTAGCCTTTTGAAAACTGATAAATGTTGGTTAGAACCAGAACATAATCAAGAATCAAAATTGGTGACTCATGTCCGAAATGCTATTGTGTAAGGAACATTAGAAATGGGTTGCAAAGTCAATTTTCTGAGCCGCACATTCATGTTATTAAAAATAATATATTAAAAACAAGCATTTGAATTTAAATTAATGACATGTCCGTGCTAATATGTTTTCGTTTTATTTCTCTTTTATATAATTTTCTCTCTGTTCTGGCCTTCCATTTACACCGAGATGCCGTTTTTGGTCAACAAAAGCGTAACTTTCTAAAAAAGCTTTCTTGGACTGTGGAAACAGAGGCTTTTAAAAACGATGACGCACTTTTAATCATGTGATGATAACTTTCCTCAACAAGTTTAAATTAATGGCAGGTGGAAATTATGCAGGTCGCAGCTTTTTACGTTTTACAGTACACAGTGCACAGTACAGTACATGGAGGTAAGTGTTTCAGAAGTTTTAATGTGAATGAGCAACTTTTCAGAAATAGTTAAAAATGACAGAGTGAATGCAGAGTGTTTTTAAATTAGTGATTAGTTTAGATGAAGCTAGCGCATGTAGGACGTTTTGGAGACAAGGTAAGGGAGGCTCGTTTGAGATGGTTTGGACATGTGCAGGGGAGGGACATGGGGTATATCGGTAGGAGAATGCTGAGGATGGAGCCACCAGGAAGGAGGAAAAGATGAAGGCCAAATGAGAGGTTTATGGATGTGGTGAGGGAAGACATGCAGGTGGTTGTGGAGAAAGAGGCAGATGTACAGGACAGGGGGAATGGAGAAGGATGATCCACTGTGGTGACCCATAATGGGAGAAGCCGAAAGAAAAAGAAGTGTAGATGAAGCCTTAAAAGGAAAAAAATAATAATAAAACGGGTACAAACTGTTACATTCACCAAAAGTTAAACACAACACAATGCGTTGACAATAAATTAGCATAGAGTATGCATTTTGCAGGTGACGCTGGCTACGTAAAGGCATGTGTTCCTCACGCAAATTTGTTTACCCAGGAACCTTCTCTCAAAGGGAAAAACCTCTGTTTTAATGTCCAACATAGTACATTCAAAGGCTTTCTCTAGAAAGAAGGATGGGAAGGAAGATTCAACAATTTCTAAGAAGGGAGAGCACAAGAAGAAACTAAAATGTTGCAAGTTTAATGCCTATAAGTTTGTTCCATATAATTATTTATTCCTGATAAGCAAGCCAGTAGTGATTGTGGCAAGGAAAAACTTCCTGAGATGGTATGCGGAAGAAACTTTGAGAGGAACCAGACTCAAAAGGGAACCCATCCACAGCAGCCATTCATTGCAGTTCCATTGTTGAGATGTGTAGTAAAAGGTGTATAAATGTAAAACGATTCATGCAACCTGTGGTCCTGAGCCATTTCTGTTCTGTGCTGGTCTGTTGCAGGCTAAGAGTCTAATGACTTTCAATCAGGCATGCTTTTTAGAATACTAAGCCGTATACTATTCAAATTTAATAGTAGAAAGTAACCTGAGCACAGGATCAAACCATCTACCATGAAGAGGCCCTCTGAACCACTGTAACACCTCAGAACTATCACATTTCTCCTTTAAAATGGAATTCTTTGCTTAATATTTTAATATAGCACTTTGGTTTGGCATCAGGCAAGCAGTTTTTGATAGCTTACACTCTGATCTCTGGGACATTAAGGTATTCGAAGAGCAGCATCAAGTAATTAAATCAGGAAGTGTTGTGACTGGCTTGAGCAAATGCCTGCCACGAATGCCAGCAGTTTAAAAGAGCAGCGGAGACTCAATTGCATTAATACACTCATTAGAATTCATGATGCTGTTGTACTTGGCTTTCCTCACGACTGAGGCAGCCCTTTCTCGAGAGTTTGTGGGATTTCTCAATAAATCATGAGAGAATAAATTAGGAACAGGACACACGCTTCAGTGGAGAGCCTTACCGTTGTTTTGCCTTCCCTAGCCTAGAAGTATGTTTTAATGTTTCAGGTTTATGAGGAATGTTTTAATTAAAGAATGGACAACTTTTTAAATGTTGCCTGCAGCAATTGACGGGAGAGGTAGTTATAGTTACAGAGGAGATTCTGACATGCACATAACAGCTTACATTTCTGATTATTTGCAGGATGCTATGCATGGCTTCCTCTATTTATCACAGGCAATTTCCTCCCCACAGGAGGGCTTCACTCAGAGGTCTCCAGACACCAGGGATCAAGTGGGATGAGACACACATCCAGAACCCCAACTCTTCCTTCAGTCCAGAGAATCATTATGACTGGGTGTGGCATCAGTTTCAAAAGTCACAAACCCCAGGTGACAAGAAACTTTTACTTGAACTTTTAGAATACCAACCAAATTTAGGTCCACTATAAATGTAAATAAGGTATTTTTGAATAAAACTTGGCAAACAGACATTCATATAGCATCTAGTTGCGACTAGAGGTGTTTATCCAGACTGGGATCCAACGTAATTAAATGTCATGTGGATGCATTTAATTTCAAGCCGGTGAGCAGTCAAACACGAAGACCGCAGAACAAACGAAAGACCGCTCTCATTAAGCTGAGTGTGAACGGTGAATTTAAAGCGATGCATTTGCTTCTTCGTTCATCTTTAGTAATTGTCCAGTCAGAGTTGGTTTACATAAGTCTGGGGGCTCCCAAGCAGTGCAGCAAAAAAGGTTACCCACATTGACCAGAAGGTATATGTTTGGTTTTGGGTATGAGGGACGCCATGATGTCTCTTCTCCATCAATTACAGCCACACGAACCAATCATAAGAATTGTGAAAGTGGATTCTATTGGTCCCTGATCAGGTACCTTCACTCACCTTGCCATTAAGGTTGTTAACTATCATGTGATCAGTGGGTGGGAGAACTAAAAAAGCAATAAAGTGCCGGAAAAGTTATGTTTATATTATTTATAGATTATAAATGACAGGAAGTCACTGAGATGCATTTCAATGACCCCAATGTACACTGAAAATATCATAAGTCTGGACATGGTCCAGTAATCCTCAATTGGATACCCACCCAAAAACAAACACCACAGAGATTCTAATTTTTTAACAACTCAGTTCTTCTCTTTGCACTTGGACTTGCCTTATTTATATATATGAGCCAAGCCTAGTGTTTCCTCTTTGT
Organism: Silurus asotus; assembly: GCA_024362625.1. Classification (NCBI taxonomy): domain Eukaryota; kingdom Metazoa; phylum Chordata; class Actinopteri; order Siluriformes; family Siluridae; genus Silurus; species Silurus asotus. Next base: position 1,254,590 of record MU574226.1, on the reverse strand, counting down.
AAGGTTCCTTACAACCAGTACTGTTGCTTGACTTTGATTCTACCTTGCGATTTGGATTGGTTTGCTCTTTTCTCATTAACAATGAGCTTCCTGCATTTGACAAATTAATACAGATAGCAGCACTGTGTTACACTCTGTATCTTCACTTATACCATTTTTTCCGTTATATTCCTATGTAAAAAAAAATTTGCAGACTCAGCTGTGCATTTTGCAGCCAAATTGTTAGTAAACCTAAACACTGGCATAACGAGCAAAACAAGCATCTTCATATTCTAATTCTTTTATATTGTTCGCACGTAAGTTAATTACAGGGGGGAAAAAAACAGGCGGTTGAGACCTCGAGAACGATTTAAAATGAGGAAAAAACATAGAAAGTTTAATGTCAGTAGCATAACCCAGAACATCTGTTTTATCTTTTTTTTATTCCTGTTTTTTTCCTCTCAGCTGCTGTTTTCTTTCATCCGTCCTCCCCTTCTCTCTCTGTGCTGCCACGAATTGTGTTTCCTGCCCCCAAAATATGAATATTTTACAGTTAAGAAGCTTAAGGGGAACAATGAAATGGCCTGCAGTTAAATTATACCCTATTTTCATAGCCACAGAGTGGAGAGAGAGTGGGAGTTTGAGAGCAATACAGAAAGAGAGGGAGAGGGCGGCAAAGAGCGAGCATGGAAAGAAAAAAAAAATATTGAAAGGAATCGAATTTAACAATATTAAAGAACGGAGAAGAGGAAAAAAAAGAAGTCTTGACTCCGAATGTGATGACGCTCGTCCTCCCTCTGCAGTTTCATCGTCTCTGCTGTGAAATGTCTCAGCTCGAAAAGGGTCACACGTCATTTAGCTCAGCTGCTGTAGCAAAAGGTCGTCTGACTAGACAGCCACCAGCCCACTGCTTGAGCCACAGCGCAGACATTACATAAAGATACAAATCAGACAACACACACACACACACAACTGGGGACACAGAACATTTTCCAGGAATAAGCTCATGTTAGCGAATAAGTGGAATGGCGTGCGGTCATGAAGAGGGCATTAATATACTTTAGACACCACACTAACGATCTCTCTGGAAAAAAATGCATGTCCTTTTTCTTCTTAAAAGAGAGGTACCATTAATGGCACATATCTACAAATCTGTAGCATAAATCCATCTAAAAAAGTGCACGAGTTCTTCAAACTTTGGAGGCAATGTTAAACGTTTTTGTAATTAATTTTGTAATAAATGTACAAAGGGAAGTGGTAGCACATGGGATACGATGTTGAACTTCTGTTCAGAAGGTCATGGTTTAAAACCCGATCCACCAAGCTGCAAGGCCCTTAACCCTCAATAGCTCAGCTGTATTACAGAGAAAACTCTAAGTTGGGTTTCTGCCAAATGCCATTAATTCTAAGAAACAATGTTGGATTTTTTTTTTTATTTCTGATAATATAAAATCGTATTAGATAAAACTAGCAAAGTAGGAAAGTTTGTCCTGCTCGCTCATTCTATTTTACACATAATAGTTTGTGTGGCAGTGCTTAGTTGTGCTCTGGTGTTTATTGTTTTCTTGTATCGATTTGACTAAGAATAAGCAGAGCATAAAAGATCTGTAAAAATGTATGCAAGCTGTGTTTTCTCTTACAATGTCCAGTCCGATTTACTGTCATTTCAGAACATATACAGTACAGAACACTGAAAAACAAAACGACGTTCTTCCAGATAGAAGGTGCTGCATGAAACCACATAAATGAACACAATAGAATGGAAAAACACAACTAAGAAGGATACTACACAAAATGAATGAGTGCAACAATATTTTATGCAAAAAACATGAAAGACCGTAAACACAGTAACCGATAGAATAGATGCTTACAATATAAACTTTAGTTTAGCTGCCATGGAGACAGTACTGAACAGGCAGAAAACTTTTAGTAGTTTTTCATCAGAATTAGTTTGTAATTGATGATGATAGATAGTAATTGAATAGTTATTGAATAGAAAAGGATTTCATGGCTTTTCTAACATTTGCAGTCATACCAGGGCCTCGAAAGTCTCTGGGAAGAAACCTACAACAATGTAATCCAGTGAACACATAAAACTGGTTTATTTTTTCAACATAAGAGTGTAGTGTCTCTTAAAAGAGTTACTATTAAAACTAATTCTAACTACGTGTTGTACTCAAATTCCCATTATGTGTCTGAAATACATTTTATAGGTATACTAAATTCACATTTTGAAATGCGAAATACTTACACCACCTGAACTACTGTATATTGATGTGCTTTTTGAATATCCCATTCCACATTTCCACTAGATTTCGAAGTGTGATTGTGAAGATTTGTGTTCGTTCAGCAACAAGGGTGTTAGAAAACTCAGGTACTGATGTAGGGTGAGGAGACCTGGGGTGCAATCAGCGTTCCAATTCATCCCAAAGGTGTTAGGTTGTGGTCACAGTTTTATAATAGACCACTTCAAATCTTCCACTTCAGTCCATGTAAACCATAACATGTAACATGTTGGAAAAGGTTTGGGTCTCCTAGTTTAAGTGAAGGAACAATCTCAAGCTACTGAAGTTTGGGGAAAATCCACATACTGCATGGCTGTAAAACTAAGCTGTTACAATACTTTTGTCCATATAGTGTATAAAAACATAAAAAATAAAGTAGCATTAAACAGGGTATCATGCGTTTTAGACTTTTGCGTAATTTTAGTTTTTTAGCAAATTTCTTCTATTTTATTTAATATAACAAAAAAGCTTGCCTTCGTCCAAAACAACTTTGATGTCAAGAATAGATCAGATTTTGTTTTTTCTCAGCAAATATACTGTAGTCTATGTGTTTTCTTTTTTTTTTTTTTTACAAGACCTTGCATGAGAGAAAATACTCAGTGCCCCTGCTTTAACCCCAAATTGCTTTGAAGCTCTAAATTCTCCACCGCTGTGAATGAAGTAATGGATGAATGAAGATGAATGAGGAAGACAAATGGCACTGCAGAATTAATGTATTGCTAAAAATCAATTCCCTATCACCAAGCTGAACCGATTTTCACCCGCTACGCCAAGACGCACGCCTCCAAAAATACAGAAATTAAATAATAGAACTGAATGAAATCTCTTATTTCAGGCTAAATAGAGTGAGATACTGTCATCTTTGCTCTTAATCCGAAAGTGATGACTTCGTAACGACTCGTGAGTATAATTGCTCGCTCATAAGCGCTCGGGTCACAAACCTGAAAACGTCCCATAACCCTGCGATTCTAATTTACGAGGACATAGTGAACTACAGCTATTATGTTAGAACACTAACGGGCCATGTCACGGACCATGAGTCAACGTCATCTGATCGATAGGAAATCACATTACTGCCTGATTCGGCTTCAGATAGACAGTATTGATAGACCAGAGAAGGCAGAAGATGAAGAAAGGTTTGGGACACTTCCATAAATTTCAGAGCCAAAGAGTTCCTTTGCCAGTAGATCTACAATTATAATAATAATAAAAAAACATGTTTAATAGGCCAGCTTGAAACACTTAGAAAGAAGGTAGCATGATAATTAATTAAATGAAACATAAATCAGTGTTTAAGAGCACTCACCTCATTGCAGTTTAAATCGATATGATGACCCTAAAATGGCAATGGCCCTGAAGAAATTTACAACTAAGTGTTAGAAGATGTAGTATAAGAAATAGATGCTGATGATATTATGGATGCAAACCATAATATGGAGTCTTGATAACATGATGTATCTATTATAATAGTTTGATAAAATAATAGGAATAGAATAGCTATATCTATAATATAAGATTAAGGTATGTCTTGTCTCGTCTACTTGTTAGGATTCGTTTTTACTATATTGGTGATCTGTGTTTTTTGCACTGTAATACCATTGCCTGAAGTGTTTCAGTGCAAGAAATTGGCTAGGGGTTAAGCAGAATTCTGGTCGAATCAACAAAGGATCTTAGGCCAAGTTTTAACAATCTATTAGCATCTATTTAAATACTGGCAGAATTTTTTGATTAAAATTCACACCTTGTACAGTATTTGTTGCATTATAGGTGATCAGATCTCCTGTATCCTGTATTATGTATCCACAAAAACATTCTAACCACCATCCTGAAGTACCAGATATCCTGCATATTTTAGAGTTTGATATAAAAGCAAATAAAAACCTCAAAAATGCATAAAGAGCAGGGTTTGCTTTATAAAAAAATGAATAAATAAAATCAAAAAGTTTGCTTGCACTGGTTTTCTGGCATGTCTTCCATTATTTCTTGGAACATAAATCTGCCCACATATTGTACCTGCTCCTGCTTGCACTGTACAAAACTCTTTAAAAGTGGAACACGTACATGCCTTTATATGATTTCATTGTTTTCTGAGTTCTGCTTTTTTCTATCGGTTCCTCAAACGTCTTTCTCAAGAGGTCCAATTCCCTCCAGCTGATCTGAACCTTAACCGAGTGCGGGTTTGACACTGAGCCAATAGATGTACTCAAATGTGTATTTTTTAATAGGGGTAGTTTGTTCACACTGAAATTCAAAGAGATGTAGTGCACAATTAGAAGTGTAGTCCATTGTACATTGTTCAAAACATGTCATTGTAAGGACAATTGCCTCTTTCCTAGCTTCAGTCCCTTGAGGTGCTGTTGCTTTTTATGGGAAATGGAAGAATATCTATGGCTGGTGGATAAAGCAGCATAGAAAGTTAACACCACTGCCGGTGTTGGTAGTCGTAGCGAGTTAGCATTTAGTTTATTTATGGTTTGTGGTGGTCGAATATACTCCATGTGAAGTCCTATTTAGTCCCATGTTCATTCATGTAGCATCTTGGTCCTGGATGGAATAAATTTGTTAACGTTTCACTGTGTATGGTAACAGCTGTATATAATTGACATGATAATAAACTGACTTGACTTGTGTAAAAAGTAGTGCTGCAACTAATCATTATTTTGATAATCGGTCGATTGATTGATTTTTTTTCCCGATTAGTCCCTTATCAGATAAAAACAAAACAAAAAAATATTATGAGATGTTTTGCTTATTATACCTATATAAAAGCTTAATTCAGGGTATTTATGTATAATAGTGTACTTAAAAAAATGCAAAACCAAAAAAAAAAAAGCACAAACAAATTGAGATTAAAGATGCTTTTTTGTGCTTTTTTTTTTTGGTTTTGCATTTATATATATATATATATATATATATATATAGTGCTTGAGGGCAGCCACCTGGAGGCTAGCTCCACGCTACATCCGGCCTTTCCTGAAGTCCAAGGCGATCTACCCAGTGGCAGTTCGCCTCAAGCCCCGCTGTGTCCGCCGCTGGCACTTGTCTTTCGGTATGGATTATTATGCCTTTCCGAACGTTCCCACTTCAGACGCCAAATCATTTCTTGTTAGCCACATTAATGCTTTTGTCTACACACATTTTGTTTTTTTTAAACTGCAGTCAAATTGGCTTTAAACTTTTTTTTTTTATCAGCTTTTTCCGAGACAAACTCAAAAATAAATTATTTGCATGATTTTTTTTTTAACTGCAACTTTCCATTAGGCATCTCAATTATTTTCGTGAATCTCCTGCAACATGCCCACTAACTGCACACTATTTATCCTGTTGCAGATGCAAATGTCTGGTGGAAAAATTACAATTTGGCAAAAAGACAGTTTGAACGAGCAAACAGTGAGTCGGGTATTTTCGAGCACATGCTACTTCTGTCCAAGAGACTATTAATTGGCGACCCAAATTAATTAGGTGAAAGTCTTCAAAGTGTTTGCTCCAGCCTCCGGCAGACAGAGATGTGGCTCTTTTTTTTTTTTTATAATGAGGACAAGCATGAATGGGAGACAAGGAAAAAAAATAGTAAAAAAAAAAAAAAAGAAAGAAAGAAAGAGAAAGAAACAGTTTGTTTCAAAGAATTTAGATTTAATAAAGAAATTGACTATTGACTCTAATGTCTTCTCAGAGGTCAAAAACCTTTCGTTTTGACGTGTGTGTGTGTGTGTGTGTGTGTGTGTGTGTGTGTTTGTGTGTGTTTGTGTGTGTGTGTGTGCAACTTGTGAGAAGTTGCTTGGCTAGATGAAGAGACAATGCATCAGGAGTCACCCCGTTAAAAAGGTCACCCTCCCACATGAGGGCCAATTAGAGACTCCCGTCAACCACAATCACAGCTGAATTACCACCTCCAAAAGGTGGCGGCGCAGAGGTCGCGTCAGGCAAGAAGCAAAAGACAAGCGCCACAAAAGATTGATAATCAATCTCTCATTCTCGCTCTCTTTCACTTTCGCTCACTCGCTTTGTCTGCTTGTGTAGTTCTCATTAGGATTTTATGGAGACCAGAGGCACCTGTACGGCTCCTAGTGTCATTCCCAGATCTCAAATGCTCTCAGAGGCTCATGTAGCTACTTGATGGGCTCGATTTATTGAGCCATTAGACAAAACCAAGTGCACGTGTCTAAATTGGAAGATTTTCACAAGACGAGCTGCAGGAAAGGCAGATTACATATCTGCATTCTGATTGGTCAAAAGGGGTGAATCAATAAGCTCTTTTTTAATATGCTGCTGTTTCTATAGTAACAACTAAAACTAATCTTAATACAAAAATACAATATTTAAGTTCTTTTATTAAGCAATGTTTCATTTTAGTCCACAGATTCTGCACCCACCTGTTTCTCCCAGAATTTTCTGTTTAATTTGGAAAACATCTTAATTTTATATTAAGGGGGGGTTAGGGGGTGGGGGGCGAAGGCTAGCAATGGATTTCCCAAGCAATAGATTTCTTGAACATTCTATACAATTGTGTACATAGTTGTAGCTGTAATCTGGTAAAAGAAAAATACAATCCGACAAATTTTGCATTAGAATTCTTTCTAAATAAGTAATTTATTGCACATTGCTATGGCACTACAGGGATTATTCAAGTCAGCACTTACTGTACTATGTAGTAGTAACTTTTCTTAGTAGGTGGTGCAACTTCTATTGCACTTTTGGACACCGTATTCAGAGATAATCCACTGTCCTCACTCCTGTTATAGTCACAGCACACCAAGATGCTCCATGTTTGCATAAAGTATAACTTTTCTCACATTCTTTGCACCACTGGACCTGCCCATATCTATTCATTTAAAAGTCCCCAACCCTCGTTGCATTACAAATACCACATACAATCTTAAACAATATAAAAAACAACTAATTTTATCACCAAACCCTACAGCGATGTCTCATGTCAAATGTTTTTTTTTTCTGCTTTTTGTTTCCAATCACTTTCTAAATAATGAATGCTCATAAGCATGACATATGCAACCGTGATTGAGACAAAAGTTAATGGAATATTGATTGCTCGGAGATTAGAAAAGTCCAAACTACAACAGACAAATTAATTTTCCCGACTTGCTCTTGATATCCATTTCCCCGTCCGGAGTTAATTACTTGCTTAGAAAGAGAAAAAGAGAAAAAGACAAATCACAGCACTCCAAAGTACAAACCATCAATAACATGCTGGAACGTTCTGTGGACCATGATGTCCTCCTGAGGAATTGTGTAAAACACACTCTGATTCGAAATTGCAAAAAAAAAAAAGGCTGTCGTGTTGATTTTGCTTCCTGCCACTGCTTGCAGCAGGTAGTTTCCTCATCATGCATTATCAATCTGCTGTGAGAGGAGGTTCGCCTGCTAATAGGTTTTGTCCTGGTCTGATGATCATGACACAGACGTGGAGTCTGGAGTGTGGAGTGTGGACACAGGGGAAACGGGTAGAAGTAAAAGTGGTGTGGACGCATACATACACAAACACACAAAACAGCTGGTGAAGCTCACTTTAGCGCTGCTAAACACTGATCTACATGAGGTTTTACACACTGGGATTATTTGCATGCTTGTGTTGGGGGTGGGGTTGGGGTGGGGGGTCTGATTAGCAAGTTTAATATTTTTTTTACACATACACACAACTAGATCCCAGAAAGTTTATGATCAGCTGATATCCAATATGGACATCCTGTTAGACACTAAACCAACTCTCTTGACACATTTTATGTAAATGTATACAAATTTATACAGAAAAGAATACATTGATGGGTGACCTTATCATCGTAAATCTGCTCGAATCTCAACAGTGCCACAGACACCCATTGTCGGCAGTTCAGGAAAGCAAAACTGGCTGTGTTTCTGGGTGGGAGGAGTGCTGCTCTTTTCACTGCCAAGTGACACTAAGCGATTGTTTGCGTCTGTGAGCTCATGTATGCGTAAGAGGGCGGATAGCGCTTTCCTTAGAGTGTGTGATGGAGCATGAGCAGCAGTTCAAAAAGATGTGGGGGCTAGCTTCATGTGTCTTCGAGAAAGCGCATGTTAGATTTCAACCTCTGTGGTTGGAAGCTTCTGTACTTGTATTAGTGGTATAGATATTATTACTACTACTGCAAGTACTAGTATTTATACTACTACTACTACTAATAATAATAATAATGTTACTACATCTATTACCACTACAACTACTATTACTACAAGTGCTACTATTAATATTACTGCCACTTTTTTCATGTCACTTCGTCTCGCTCCATCTCCATAGCAATGGAAGCAATAGAATCATTGGTAATGCTGACAGAAATGCCAAAAGTATTCTTTTTTCCCCCCAATTTTATAGGAAAATAAGGCAGAATAAATCTACAATGGTACGCCAGATTTTAATACTTATATATAATATCTTGATTGCTACAAATCTAATTTGAAGTTAATTGAAGTGTTTCAGGAAGAGGTAGGTCGTCGCTTGAAGATAGTCCGGGACTCTGCTGTACAGACATCTAGGAGAAGTTTATTCCACCACCTCGGTGCCAGAACAGCGAAGAGCCTTAAAGTGTACTTCATTCTGAGAGAAGGTGGTACCAGTCAAGCAGTGCTGGAGAATATATTTACTGTGTTGTGTAATGCATTATCTGAACCACTGAAGATGGTTTAAAGGAGTGGGGCTTACCGAATATAAAGTTATAAATACAAGAATACAAATCTCCTGCTTAAATGTTGAGTAATAGAAAACTACAATACAGCATCTGTGGTATCCAGTGGCAGAAAGAATACTTTGGCGGAGGCACCAAAAATACGAAATACATTACATAGAATATCGTCCTTAGTGACACAAAAAAAGAAGGAAACACATATCTATGAGCACGAATCATTAGATTACGTTCTGCGACGATTTCACGAAATCAATTTATTTTAATTCCATGTTCTATACTCTGAGATATGAGAATTGCATATAAATCCTTTATGTAAAATAATGGTATGAACAGAGTGCATTCTTCTAAACAAAGCTGACATGGCAACTCTGTGCATGTGTGTGTTACACATTCAGACACATTAACAAGTTCTCAAGCAAACACACACACACACACACACACACACACATGCGCGCACACACAAACACGTCAAAGAAGGAGCTAGAGGTTTATCATGACTGAAATATTGATTCTCACTTTCATCCATCCGTCCTCTTTCCCGCCCTCTCCCTCGCTCCGTCTCGAATGAGTAAATAAGTGCGAGCGTGTAAATGCATCAGCGCTCCTTGAGGCTCCTCTCACCTCTCACCAAACGACAGAACGAACAAACGTGGCTCTGTAATTACTCTTTATGAGAACTTTGCGAGGATGGGGGCCTGGTGCAGAGTGAGTAATGGCTATGCTGCATTGTATTCAATATAAGACACGCAGACTGTTTCCCACGTGGGTGTGATAATGACAGCAATAACACTGAGTGAGAAAGCAGTGAACAATGAGACAGCAACATACACACACACACACACACACACACACACACGAGGCAATGATGGCATGGCTGCTTTAGCCCACGTTAACTCATTACATCTGCTCAGGGAATTTTCTGAGTGGATGGTAAATATGAGAAAAGAGTTCAAAACCGGTCTGAAATATGAGTAAGGCCTGCTCACGCTCACGAAACCTCATAAATCCTAAAAAAAATAATTTATTGTTACTAATAGAGTCATAAACTGCCTATAAACAGAAGCAATATCAAAATAATCGTTAAAATATTGCAATTTAGGCCTAATATCTCTTAATTGCTATCTTTTAACGATGATCAAATGTGTATTGCGACTAAAAAAGTAACATTTCTTATAAGTTAAAGAACTAAATGTAAGACATTGGTGGATGATGTTCCAGTGTCAGAAAATATCCACCTTCTATGGCTTCCATGGCTAGTCAGAGTTTATATAGCACAGTGCGATGCACTGTGTATTCTGACACCTTTCTATCAGAACCAGCATGAAATTCTTTAGCAATCTGCCACTGTTAGCTGTTAAGAAATTCCCTGGGTTATCTGGGTTTTTTTTTTTTTAGACTGCCACACATATAACAACCTCCTTGAAACAAAATATGAATTAAACTGTCACACAAATTAGGCAAATGGTGTGGCAAACCTCCTTTTTGTCCAATAGCAGGTGAAAATCTGGTTTCACCAATTAACAGCACTGATAGCTGAGTACTGAGATGACGACAGAGACGATTCTGTTTCTCCACATGATTATTATTAAAAACAAACATTACTATTTGAGCGTATTATGTGTGCATGCTCAACAAAAACTGCATTGGCAAATTCAAGTACATTTATATACTTGTTTATGTATACAGTATTTATGCGTATTTATGTACTTAAGATAATGCAAAGGTGTACATGAAAAACCAGCCTTTGAATGCACAAGGTTACAGCTGACGGCTGTGTTACCGTGTTGTTGCGTTCGTTGTTCAGCTTCTCCAGCAAATCCGTCTCGAAGGCCTGTATGGAGGGAACAAGGGACACACACACCCTTTCCAGCACACACGAGAACGCCGCCAACGATCGAGGTCTCTGAAGAGCGTCTCCTGGAAATACATGAAAAATAAAGAAAATCATTTCAATAAAATTGGAACAGGTGAAGCTTTCAGAGCAGGTCTCAGAAAATCTAAAGGCCATTTCAGATACGAAGCATTCAGTCTTTTTACAATCGACCCCTGGTGCGTTTCTCGTTTCAGCGTGCTACGCTGTGCGGATGTGAAACACGGCCGTTGCGCTCGGGGATTGAGACTGTCTGAACAAAGTGTTCTTTTCAATATTACTCAAAAGTCATTAACAAACTAAACCATACTATTGGGGGGGTGGGTTAGATTTGGTAGCCCATGAAAGCCAAAGAACATAACTTGCAGGAATTGAATATGTGATGGATATTAAATTTTGACTCTGGCAATCTCTCCATCTGGATTGCAGACCTGAAAGCGTCATACATCTGTAGTTTTGCGTTCTCTATACAATTGTGCCGCTTCTATTTTGGCTGGGGAAAAAAAATGTTTTGAACAGTAAATGATCTAGTTCTGAGATCAAGTATGTGCCAGTGGAGAGAGTTTCACAGGAAATTGAAATAAATTCCTAGTTGTTGTATGATGATCAAAGGTTAACCTGACTGAGCAATCGCTTTTATGACTAAATATTCAAGTAAAATCCACTTTTTAAATAACTGCACGTTAAGACTCCATGATGCATTATGTCTTCTTGGTCATCTATTCAGCTAAGCAGAGAAGTCCTGGAAGTCCTAGATCTATAATGTCTGTCTGGCCAGCTAATCATTTAAAACATGATCATTTCCTCTACTTTCAGGCTTCTCATCAAGTTCAGTCTGCCCATCTAACCCGTATAGACAGTTAAAATTGAGACAGCTGTTCTTCTTTTATCCCATTTAAACAAGTGATTTGATTAGTGGAGCAGATATGCTATTACCCGGCCCCCGAGAATACAGGGGCTCTCAGCGTTTGGCAGTTCAATCAGACATGAAAATGGACGGCGAGTCGGACGGTGTTGTTGGGTATGAGGTAAGAAAGGTCGTGCTAGTGTTTGAGAGAAGACTTCTTATTAAAATTCATTTGATCAAGACCAGGCCATCGAGGAAATGTAAAAATAGAAAGAGAATTCGGAGTCCCTAAGAAATGAGCATCATTACTCCATAATGGTCTATAAAGCAGAGATCTAATAGCTGGCTTGTGAATTGTCTATGTAGTTCGGTTTCTTTTTTTTTTTTTCCACAGACAGAACAAAGAAGACATAAAACCTTTCCCAAAATACACTATATGCTCAGAAATATTGGAACACTTGGCCATATGTGATTCTTTACCAAACTGTTACTATAAAGTTGAAGAAAAACAATTATTCCAGAATGCTAGTGTACCTGTGCACTAAACCCTCACCATTAAGATTTGCTTTAGTAGGAATGGAAGATCTTGAGTGGCCTGCTATAGGACTCTGATCTCAACCCTATCGAACAACATGGGATGAATTGGAACAATAAATGAACACAAATCTCCACAAGATCACTTTTAAATCCAGGGAAACATTTTTCCAGAAAAGTGGCGGTCTTTTCAACAGCAAATGGAGACTAAATGTGGAGTGGGGGTGGTCAAAAACCACATTTGAATCAACTAAACTTTAGTCCGTACAATGCAGGTGGGTAGGAGAGGAAGATCTTGAGTGGCCGGCTATAGAACTCTGTGCTCAACACTTTTTTTGGGATGAATTGGAAAGCTGACTGTGCCCAAGGCCTCCTCACCCTACATCAGTGCCTGATTTTACTAACATCTCTCTGGCTGAATATGCAAAAATCTCCACAAGTACACTCCAAAATCTAGTGGAACATCTACCTGAAAAGTGGAACTTATTGAATGGTAATTCATAAAACATCTGAGCTCTGTTTCCAAACTAATCTTCAAACTTTGTTGTCCTAATGGCTAGTGTTATTTCCCAGCTGTTCTCACACACACACACACACAAATATTCAGCAGCAATGCCAACAACTCCAGCCAAAGTGTTCATTTTATACCAACTCATTGTTGCTGTTCATTTCAAATTCTCTCTGAAAGGCCAGATAGAGGCTTGCCCCGAAGGCAGCTAGCTGCAATCAGCCAAACACAAGCGGTTGTGAATGTTTAAGGAGGCACTGCTGAAAGCTTATGTTCAGTTTAAAAAACAACCAGCATCTTAGGCAGTGCATTTTCTATCATATAATATGGATGATACTTTGATATAATTTTTTTCTACTAGATGTTTAGTTAGATCATGAGTCAGTCCATATACATTGTATTAAACAAAAGTTTGTGGACAAATAACCATACGATTTGTCTGCTTTTTGAACATCCTATTCGACATTTAGTCTCAATTTGCTGTTAAAGTAAATTACACCTCTCTGAGAAGATGTTTCACTAGATTTTGGAGTGTCAGAGTTCTATAGCAGGGCACTCTTCCACTCCAACCTATGCAAACCATATCTTCATGGAGCTGGGTTTGTGCATGGGGCTTGGGAAATGTTTATGCCATCTGAAAATGTGCCTGAAAATGTTTGTGGTTTGGGGAAGAACCACATTTTGCTGGAAAGGTCAGGTTCCCTAATACTTTGGTTTATATAGTGTATGTCATGGTGGTAGGATAAAGCCTGATGTTGGAACTATAACTTGTTTTAATAATCCTTGAATTTTTTTATTCCTCTCTGTCCTACAAAAAAAAAAAAAAAAAAAAAACTCTCTGTCCTACAAAAAAAAAAAAAAAAAAAAAAAAAAAAAAGAAAAATACAAAGCTAATATATCATACGATACAATTACTGACACCTGAGTAAAAGGAAATTAGATAATACAATAATATTGTTAATTACCGCTGATGTTATTATCGTTCAACAGCATCTCATTTGTCTGTTTAAATAATCTGTTTATTTTTGTATATTCGTTTGTTTTCACTTACGCCACTCAAAAATGCCACAGCAAATGACCACAATATTCTTTGTTGATGTTTGTTCAATAAAATTACGACGATGCTCAGAGCAGGATAAGGACAGAGGTTTTGTCAAGCCCGGAGCTTTCTCTTAAGAATGTGATATAAAATGATTAAACAAGACAACTTTTCTCAGCAGGACAAATCTACTTACTCAAATTTCCAATACTAATTACAGTTAAAATCCCATTTGCCAAAATCCGAGATGGCAGAAAAAATTGGATTAGGTGGAAATTCACAGTATAAGGTGTACTGAACTCAGCTTGACCCGTGGAATCCAGTGGTGCTTGCTTATTAGATTTTCTACACATAGTCCAAAAAGCTTAAATTAGTCCCACTGCGAGAACATTGGCAACACCTGGACCGAATTTAGTTGGAAGGATCCATAGACCCTTAAACTCTTCCAAGGACACAAGAAGAAGAAGAAAAATAAGGATAAAGAAAACAAAGGAAAAATAATTATAATAACACTAAAGTGCCTACACACGTTCAGTACTTGCAAATAATAAAGAAATACTATATTATTACAAGAGCACTGTATATATTTACTTTAAATAGATGCAGTTTTTTTTTTAATATCTTGTGTCCACTTGTTTTTAAACAGCATAATATTTTGTGCACATCAAGAGATGTACTGTATTTGCCATGTTTATGTCATGTTCACCAGATCCTCACATATTCTGCCTCTATCATTCTAGATGCATGAACTCCGTGTCTGTGAGATGAGCACTGAATTTCGACATGAATGAAGTGTTAAAATGCATTTCCACATTGCATTTACATTTGTGTGTGTGTGTGTGTGTGTGTGTGTGTGTGTGTGTGTGTGTGTTTATGGATTGTTAGTGTGTGGGGGTCTGTTTGTGGGTGTGTGTGTGTGGAAGAGTATACTGATATGGCATATTCGTGTGAGTCAGAGCCAGTGATGCTTCACTTTTCAAGGATCAGTCTGTCTATCTCAGTTACAGCCAGAACTTAAGAGCTTTGGTCTTCACACACACACACACACACACACACACACACACACACACACACATGTGAACATGCTTGCGTGTGTGTGTGTGTGTGCGTTGTAGAGTAAGATCGAGGTCCATGATTGGCAGAGAGAGAGAGAGAGAGAGAGAGAGAGAGGGAGATAAAGGGAAAGTAATCACAAACACACAGGTTTAAATAGCTGTTGTTCTTCTATTTAGCAGAGTACTAAGAAGATTACTTCATTCGATTACACAGAAATTGGACTCAATTTACCACAATCGGTTTACCCGATTGTTATTGAGGTGTGTAAAGAATCAGTCAGATTTCTTACTGATGATGAGACTGCACACAAACTTTGCTAATAAGCTCTAATTGCTAATCTTATTCTAAATCAAAATAAATAAATAAACAGGGACACCTCTGTACGTTATATATTGACTGGCGTCTCCATCAAATTTCACAAAGACGGGTTTATTAAAAGAGGAATTCTAACAACACCACCCAAACAAAATGTGGGGAAATTGAGCAGTGATTAAGTTGAAACAATAAAGATCACAGCTGTTGGGAACTCCAAGTCCTTACAGCCTTTCTGACTTCCAAATATGGCAGATGTAAACATCAACTCCCAAATCACACACACATACAACAATAAAGATTCCCATTCACAATCTCTTTGCAAAGTAACAGTATTTATGACCTGCTTTATTGACTTACCATTGACTTGATAGCTCAATTCCAACTTGTTTTTTTGCCACTATTTAATCCTGATTGCATATCAAACAACTTCTGCCTGGTTTTGAACACGTTTTTGCCTATCGTTTTGGATTCGAATGCCTGGATAAACTATCTGTTTTTACTGCACTTTGTATACGCTCATGTGAGTTTCATGACAGCTTTTGATTAAAAGGTTATGAGTTCAAATCCCAGAACCACCAAGCAGCTACTGCTGGGCTGTTGCTTTGTTTAATAAATTAGATAAATAAAGAATCTGTATCAATAAATATACCCTAACACTGTTTCAACAAGCCATGGAGTGAGAATACTATTACTCTATATACTATGTATGGAAGGTTATATACGGATTATAATGATACCGGTTTACGCTTGTCATTTATACATTTGAATTGTTTTGCGTGTACTTTGTTTAGCTTAACTGAATTTAAGACGATAAATTATTGTTTGTATATATAAATAAATTGGCTCTTTTTTTATACTACTTGCACATTTTGAATCTATTTGATATGCTACATTTCTTTCCTTGTGATCTTTTTTTATACTTAGATTTTATACTTTATAATTTGTTATATTCTTTTTCTATTTACATATACATTCTTCAGTATTGGACAATCGTAAAAAGCATTTCACTACATGTCGCACTGTGTATGAATGTGTATGTGACAAACAAATTTTGATTTGATTTAAAATAAACCCAAACTTTAAAAATACGACACCTAAAAAAGTCTTAAACATAAACAAATGTTGCTAATATTTTTTTAGGCAGTTCCAGATTATATTTATAGATATTTACTCATTTCAAGCTTTTTTTTTTTAAAGAAGAAACAAGAAAATCTGGCAAAAGAATTGTGATATAATCGGGTAAAGAGAAATATTAGATAACTTTTCCTTTATGCATAATTCCGTGCTGGCTTTCCAAACAAAGATTTAATGTATGGCCTTAGGGGTTTCATCACTGATATTTAGGATGTGATATTTCTTCGTAGCAAAGCGGTGAGGTAAAGCAATAAGGCAGGAGTGGATCTGTAGGAAGTACAAGCGTTTTAATAGGTAAGTAGTGAAAGGCAGACTGAGGGGAACAGAGAGACTCAGAGATAGAAAAAAAAGGGAGAGGAAGAGAGATTGTGTGGAGAAAGTGTATTCCTTTTGAGACTTGAAAGTGTTGTGCGGATTAGCCTAGCATCACGATTTTTTATTTATTTATTTATTTTTTACTTTACATATTTTTCTCTGCTCTATCAAACCCACCACAATCCATTACACACTCCTATAAACTTAGGTTTAATTCAGTGGTGAGAATTCCTATGATCGAGATTTAGCCCAAATCGATCCCAAACCCCGTAGCAAAAAGACACACAAGAGATATACAAGGTGTCTGATCATAGCCGAGGCATGACATTGGACCAAGGAAAGTTCTTTCCTGCCAAGATATCCTGAGCTGTTCCCATGACAACAAGGATCTAATTTCATTTTTATTTTCCCCTGATGGTTCTGAGAAATATCATCCTTTAAGCTACTTTTGGGGACTACTTAAACTTAAAATCATTTGCTGTCTTGGATTAGGAGAGATTTAAGATCCGTGCGTAATCTTACCTGTGCTGTCAGTTGGAGGAAGGACCCCAGGGATGAGCTCGTGGCCAGAGACCATGATATTGGGTGGCAGGAGGTACATGATGGGATTGAGGGAAGGGTGTGGTTGGAGAGAATAGAGCAGCTGAGTTCCCTCTATCACTGACAACACAGTGTTCACTGTAAATAAAAAAAAAAAGTAGATCACACACAGAGAGGATTAATCCAAAAGTTTCGAAACTGTGTTATATTTACAATAATTTAGCATGAAATACGTGTTTCTTTTCAAGGCATTGTATAATTGCACAAATTGCACAAATTGCCCATGCTGAACCGCTCAACACCAGCACAGACACGCTCCATGGCCTTGAAAATAGATTCGCTCTCCCTCTTTTCTCGACATGTTTTTTCATCTTATACAATAGCAAAAACTCGCCGCTAAGCCAATACAAAATGCTTTTATTGAACCTAACCTTTCACTGAATGCAGCATACCAGGAGTCAGCTGTGTCAACTAATCACAAAATCACAACTGGGAATCCGCACTATTAAAAGTGTAATGCTACAGAACAGTCCAATGTTCAGTACAAAATTCAATGCGATTCTCAAACACTGGAGGGTCAATATTTTATATTTACAAGATTATAAGGAATAAAGTGTCAAAATTGTGGACTTCTTGAATTGTGTGACTTTTTCGGCCATTTCCCTGCACTTGTATATGTTGATTAATGCCAGTTATCCTGCATGATGCACAGTGCACCTGATTTGCATTTGGGAATGCCCACAAAAACATAAAAGCAAAGCCCAGACAGCAGAAATGACAAGAAAATTAAAAAGGAAACTCCATAAAAACTGGTAAATTTGTTTGACTCAATTATGGCAAAATTAAATATCAAAGAAATCGCAGCAAAGCCTCTCAAAAAGAGCAAAACAACAGAACCCCTAACAACAGAAAGGCATGCGTGATAAGATGTTATGGAGAATGCAATACATCGCCTCATGAAACATCACCAGATCTGTCAATTATCAATCACTTGGTGCTGGAATTGTGCTGACTAAGGTTTTTTTTTTTTTACTTGAACGACTACTCGTATTTCTCTTAATGCATATAGGTTAATGTAGTGTAAATGTAAAAATTAATGGCACATTACTTATCCTTACACTTCCAACACATCCAATTTCAATAACTGACTGCTCAGTTGCTGCTAAGTATATATCCCACCCGTTGGCAGGTACTTTACCACTGTAGCAAGATAATCAATGTTATTCAATTCCCCTGCCAGTGGTTGTATTTGATTTGAAACTGATCTGGATAGATAGATGTACTTTACTGCTCCACAAGAGGAAATCTGTTTCAAAATATGGATGTCATCCATCCATCCATCCATCCATCCATCCATCCATACTAATAAGTAAAGCTTTAGATGTGCTTTAATATATTTTTTGCATTTAATTAGAAAACCGGAACCTGTTCCAGCATGGCAATGCCCCTGTGCACAAAATACACTTCATGAAGATGTTGATGATTTACGTGGTTTGAGAGGAAGATCTTGAGTGGCCTGCTATAGAGCTGTGTGTACCCCAGGCCTCCTCACCACACCTACTGTACATCAGTACCTGACTTTAAACAGGAACGTTCACAAGCACACTCAAATAATCTGGTGGAACATCATCTCAGAAGAGTGGAGGGAATTATAAGAGCAAATTGGGTTTATCTGTGGAATACGATGTTCAAAAATCACATACATATGACCTGGTGTCTGTAAACTTTTGGCAATATACCGTTCCATGACCTCTCTCGAGGTTTTGACTCTCCTTTTGATGGTTCCTTTTTCAAAGGGAATTGTACAAGAACTTTACTGTAAACTCAACAAAAATTGTGATTTACTTGTCATAAATGTTTTATTTACCACTTTAAATAAATAATACAATACACATTTTTTTTGGTAATGTATTAGTACAAACATCATGTACTTTCGAGCCAATCACGGCTTCTCGTGGACTATCAGATTTTTTGCACTATCGAGGTTGCGAGTGTGAAGGTCAGGAGTATCGAGGTTCCACTGTATATGGAATGAAACTGATCCATGTTGATGTACAAAAAAAGTCGGAGACCTCTCAAAGTTTTAGGCAGTTCAGCGCCGCCTTTCACATATTTCAATTACTCGATATTTTTTATTTTTTAAAGCTACACTTCATCGACTCCTCCATGTCCACGATGTCATTATGCCTCTACACGCTGCTGTAACCGGTAATTTGCCGTATAGTTTTTGTCCGATTTATCTAGCAGCAAACCATATGCGTATATTCAATGGAATATGATGAGAATGTGAAACAAAACGCATCAATGTGGAAAACATCCAATTTCAAGAACGAGCAGCTTCAAAGCAGCAGATTCTCATTCATCAGCTAAGCTTACATTTTCAGAGATCAGACCCAGGATTGTACATTGTGCTAATTTCTATGGGGTTATAAAAAAGTAGGGATAAAAATTAAAACTGTGTATGACTGCAAGAAATATACATGAATCCTAAAGTCAAGCATTTCAAACCAAATTTCTAGCAACTCTACATTAACATATAGTGAGGTGGATTTGAGAGACGTACAACTGGTTTTATAAAGTAGCTACTGATTCAGGGAGTAATATATGCTTGGTGTATGGTGTGGAGTTAAAATGGCAGAAGCGTGCAGCACATTTTAATAAGAAGGCGGCTTCATAAGTAGACAGGAAGAAGAGGTGAACACAAGAAAAAAGGTATATACAGGATTTCATGATAGCCACAACACACAAACACACATATGCTATACAAGCATGTTTAATTGATGTGTAGTTTGTGTATAATGTGCATACAGAAAATTGTTATAAACATTCAGAAGATATTGTTCATACCATCTCAGATGCAGCTGTACTTGTTTTTAAACATCCTATGTTCCTTCTACAGCCACTCTTCCTCCACTTGCTTCCTCAAGCTGCCTGCATTAAATTTAAAACACTAATGGTGACCTATAAATAAAAACAGACCAGCAACCCTCTACCTCACAGAACTCCTCTGGTCATGCACTCAACCATGCTCCTTCTGATCCTCCACCACTGCTCTCCAGAAACAAGGAAGACATGCTTCATTACTGTCCTCAGTTCTGGCACCAAGGTGGTGGAACAAACCAAAATAATCAATAATATTGCAAAGTTCAATTCATTTTTATTTGTATAGCGCTTTTAACAATGAACATTGTCAAAGTGTGCTTCTCTAGGATCTGATCATCTGACATTTTAAACCTTGAAACTTGCCATGGAAATTAACGGGAATATATGGCAATTAACAGGAATTAATGATAATAAATTTGGAATTTACAAATGCGATTTCAGTTGAATGCTACCCTGCACATTTATCAATTGCATGCACACAGCACACCATACACCCAAGCAATCACCCTGATTAACAACTGACCATAATTATATTTCCTGCTCATATCTATCTAAGTACTGCACAGAACTGTCAGTCATCACATTATGCATAAGTTGCACACACCATAGCTGCTATATATACTGTACAAAGTTTTATAGTAAACTCTCTAATCATACCTGGCACACAATATTTGCACTACCATACACTCCCACACTTTATGTACATTACTGGTCTGTATCCCTATTTATTACCCACACTGTCTATACTGTCTCATATTGTCTTGTATTGTCTTGTATAGTATGTTTTTGTCTTGTCTTGTGTGTTTTGTCATGTGTAGGTTTTATTTATGTCTGTACTTTTGAGAGTCACAAACAGCTGGAACCAAATTCCTTGTGTGTGTCAACACACTTGGCCAATAAACTTGATTCTGATTCTGATACCCACTACAGGCACTGTGCATTCCTTCATAAAATAACAGTCAATAATCCTGCACACAACACAATGTCAAAACAATGTCAATTTTGGTGAGAATTCATTAACATTATAAAAAAATGTATGCTTAAAAAGTTATTGTGCTGTGTGTAAGCTACCGTATAGTGCAACAAAATTATACTAACAATTAAATCAAAGTCAAAAATATCAGTTTTTAAAAATCTGTATTAGTTTGGATGCATGTTATGACCAAACAAAATGTTTATATTTATGTTTGTATATGATACAGTTTATATCCATGTCCCCAAATTTCTAATAAATTCCAATAAATTCCTGTAGATTCCCATTAAATTTTCAACTTTGTATATTTCCAAATTTCCCCAGATGATGTTCCCATGGAAACCGATTCACAGAAATTCCTCCGCCCCTTTGCAACCCTACTCACAGTTCACTTTAATAGGAATAACTGGACAGTGCATAAAATCATGCAGATACCGTTGAAAAGTGCCAGTTACTATTTACACTAAATATCAGTAAAAGGGAAAGAGTGCAATATCTGTAATTTCATGGTTTTTAGTACCAAATGGGCAGGTTAGTGATTTAACACAAGCTGATCTCTTGGGATTTTTCACACACAACAGTCTTGAGTCAAGAGGTTACTAATATGAAGTGAGAAAAGGGGACAAGGCCCCCAAGGAGTCTGTTAACATTGAAAATCTGTACTACCATCAATCATTTCTGACTCATACTGTATGTTACACACATGCAACCATCAGTCTGTCAGGGAACCAGCGGCCACGCCCCCCTTGGCACTCAGCACATTTGCAGCGCCTCGCCTTTATACTAATCACCTTCACCTGTCTCCAATCTACACTCTCCCTTTATAAGCCCCCCAAAGTTCATCCTGTAGTATTTGTAGTATAAAATTGGGGAGATTTGTGCTGATTCAACAAGAGTGATAATAAAATCAGGGACTGATGTAGGTGAGGTGAGGAGGCTTGGGGTTTAAGTCAGCATTCAAATTCATCTCAAAGGAGTTCAACAGGGTTGAGGTCAGAGCTCTATAGCAGGCCAATCAAGATCTTTCACTCCAAAGCATGTAAATCACAACTTCAAGGAGCTCACTTTGTGCACAGGGGCATTGCCATGCTAAAACCAGTTTGGGTTTCCAAGTTCAAGTGAATGCAAAATTTATTATACCGCATCTAAAGGCATCCTGTACAACTGAGTGCCTTCAGCTTTGTGGCAGCAGTTTTTAAAAGAACCACATATTGCAGGAAAATATAGTATAAAGTATATTTATAAAGTATATATATTTATGTAGAGAATCCATTCATACTATTCATCTTTAAAAGTTGATAAAGCTCAAAATAAAATACCTTAAATGTTTTATTACTACAATGAAAGTTTCAATTAATTATTTTATATATAAATACATAAAATCAGTCAGAAATCAAAAATTATGAAAAATGTTACTATACTATAGAATCAAGCAAAGAGGGGAAATGTCTCGTCTGCAAAAAAAACATGGAATCAAACATAAAACATAGAAAATAATATATCTAAATAAACAACTGAGCAGTAAAACACTTTCCACATAGGCAAACTAAGTAAAATGTGCTAATTCAAACATAAATGTAAATAAAACAAACACAGAATGCTAAAAAGGGAAGTCTTGGATGACACTGATCAATGGGATGATACATCGTTGCAGGTGTTTGTAAAGAAAGATCATTAAGAGCAGGATGCAGACTGGGATGAGCATAAAAACGTCTTCATGAGGACACCAGCAGGTTATTAGGTATTACAGTGTTCAAGTGAGATTATCCCCTGAAGCAGGCATGAGAAAACATTGAGCAAAAACTGAGAAGTGTGAAACTTTACTGTATCCATGTGGGACCATCCAGAGGAGAAGAAGCTGAGTCATGAGTGCAGGAGCTCTGAGCTGAGGTAGAACATCAGGATGAAGAGCATCATTGCCTGTGAAGGTTTCTACTCACCCACGGTGTAGTGAAAATCTTTACTGGTTCACAAATTTGTCCCGGTGTCTCATTTCTAGCACTCGAACTCCCACCAACACATCTTGCATAAGTCTGATGTAAGACTTTCAGCAGTTATGAAAACAGAGACCGACCTCACAACCTGTTCCATTAGAGACTAACGTCAGAAAACTCACTGCTCTGTGTGTGTGTGTGTGTGTGTGTGTGTGTGTGTGTGTGTTTTGACAAGTTACTTGGGACCTTACAACTATTACAATATCCAAGGATTTGATTAAGAGCTAATTATGAACAGATGAGAAAATGTGGGTATGTAGGAGGGAGTTGAAGAGAAGAGAAGAGAAGAGAAGAGAAGAGAAGAGAAGAGAAGAGAAGAGACTGAATAATAAATAAGCAGGATCTGTACAATTTGTTAACAAAACACTGTTTCAGCTTGATTTATAAACGGAGCTAAATCTTTCATTAGGCTGTTTATCTACCTCTCTCTCACACTCTCTCTCTCTCACTCACTCACTCTCTCACACAAACACACACACAAAGCAATTCTTTACTCGGTCTGGATCACACAGAGTAAGAAATCAGACACTCGACTGGACAAAAACACCTTAACTCACAGGTGAGAAAACAGGATTTTTTTTTTTTGCAACCACACACAAACAGACACACAGAAACACACACACACCAGGTGCCACCAAACACTTTCTCATTCGAGAAACAAATGAGTTGCACACATGCCCAAAACAAGAACACAATTGGTAGCGGCATGCCATCACAGCAGCCGTAATAGCTTTTGCTACACTTCTATGTAACATCTGTGCAATCCAGTGTCTTGCGCTCTCTCTCTCTCTCTCTCTACACACACACACACACACACACACACACACACATATGTATAGATAGATAGATAGATAGATAGATACATAGATACATAGATAAATAGATAGATAGATAGATAGATAGATAGATAGATAGATAGATAGATAGATTTGTTATTAGGTGGATCATTATGTTTGTGTGTGTGTGTGTGTGGGCTAAATTAGCTACACTCATGTAAAATAAACAACATTGACATCTTAATTGCAGCAGAAGAACACGGACACGCTCGTCAACACAGCGCACCCAGCTACCACGACGCGTTCTTGGCTTCCTTTACGGCGCTAATGGGGGGAGATTTCCACTGAATGTAAATTTGCTTAGCTCATCTCAGCTCACTCACAATGACTCGATAAATGCCTCGACTGATTACACCTCTCCATCTGGGCCGAAAAAGCGAACAGAGAGAACTTCCTCGCCGAGTTGCTACCGAATCGGACACGACTCAAACCACAGTTTAAGACTTGAAGAATGAATTTGTTCAATATAGAAATCCAGTGGTGCAACATTTCTACCATTATACAGAGAAAAGCATTAGGAGTCCTCACTTTTCCAGCCATATATGATTCTTCTCCAGACTGTTACCATGAAGATGGAGGCACACAATTATATAAAAAAGTTTTTGGATTTGGTAGCAGTAAATTTTTTCTTCTCTTGAACTTGGAGACCGAAATCTGCTCGAGCATCACAGTATTCAGGGGCATTGTGAACAAAGCCAGATGAAGATATGGTTTACATGGGCTGTATTTTTTTCCCCCTCAGTGTTATATTTGACACTTTTTCTAGCATGACAATGCCACAAAGCCAGCTCCATGAACATATGCTTTACATGGGTTTAAGTAGAAGATCTTGAGTAGCCTGCTATAGAGCTCTGACCTCAACCTATCCAAACACCTTCGAAATGAACTAAAATGCTGACTGCACCCCAGACCTCCTCATTTCATCTACATTAGTACCTAAGTTTACTAACGTCACTGAATAAGCACAAATCTCCACAAGTACACTCCAAAATCTAGTGAAACATCTTCCTAGAAGATTGGAGGTTATTATAACAACAAACGAAGATGAACTGTTGAATGGGACGTTCAAAAAGCACATTAAAATCTTATGGTTAGGTGTCAACAAACCTTTGTCCATATAGTCTACAGTATGTGTCGAGAAAACCAGATATCCTGAACAACACACTCACACTAACATACTTTGTTGCGTGGCATGCATGGGAACCTTTATGCGTTTGTATATGTGTGTGTGTGTGTGTGTGTGTGTGCGTGCGTGCGTGCGTGCGTGTGTCAGAGGGTCACACAGACTGAATTAGTGTTAAGATTAGCATCACTGAGAGAGCAGAGCAGCAGCACTACATTAACACTCCACTCGTGATTCTCTCGGAGGGCACGAGCTCATTCTCTACAGCGCTTCCTTTTCACATGGGGAGTAAAAAACTGTTCCCAATCCCCTTCCTCTCATCTCATCACATCCACTTCCTGCCTTCCTTTCGTTTTCAAGGCATAAATGTTCAGGCAAATGCTGCACACAAATAACAAATACTGCTATGTAATTTCTTATCCATGCACCTACACGCTCTGCGTTGCGTGTGTTTCAAGAGCGACACAAAATTTCACTAGAAATCCTGGCTGAGGAACATCAAGCTGTAAGTTCAGACTTAAAGTGTTGCTACCTAAAAAAGCCAGCATTTTTACAGAAACCACAGTAAGGTTCTAGCAGTACATCATATTTATGTTGGTAAATTTAGAGCAGTTCAGGTAGTATTTGGACAATTGATTTCAGACACTTTTCCAGCCAAACATTTTCCCTTCAATTTAACTAGGAGACCCAAACATGTTCCAACATGAGCAATGCTCAGTGCACAAAAGCAGCTCAATAAAGATATAGTTTACTTGAGTTGGAAAGGCCTGCTATTGAAATCTGACCCCAATCCTATTGAACACCTTTGGAATAAATAGAGATGCTGACTGCACCCCAGGCACAAATTCCTAAAACCAAAATCTAGTAAAAAAGTCTTTCCAGAAGAGTGAAGGTTATTAAGACAGCAAATGGGAACTAATTGGAACTATCCATATCAAGTAGCTTGATAATTGGGGCTGAATTTATGAAATCAAGCTCAATGGTCATAAATAAGTTGATATCGATTGGATGGATGGATGGATGGATGCACAGATGAATGGTTTGATAGATAGATAGATTCATAGCTGGCTGGCTGGCTGTCTGTCTGTCTGTCTGGACATATGGATGGATGGATGGCTTAATAGATAGATGGATGCATAGCTGGCTGGCTGGCTGTCTGTCTGGAAGTATGGATGGACGGATGGATGCACGGATGAATTGCTTAATATATAGATGGATGCATAGCTGTCTGGATGGATAGATGGATGGATGGATGGATGCATAACTGGCTGGCTCGCTGCATGGATGAATGGCAAGCTGGTTGGATGGATAGATGGATGGATGGACAGACAGATTGCTTCTAGCTTTAACAGTTATTTTTGAATTAAAATCCTGCAAACATTAGAAAAAAATGGAAATCCACTTTGATGAAGTAGCATTGTTTAAATTTTTATTTAAACAGTCAGAATCGAAAAATAGTTTTAAACCTAAAGCCAGAAAGTGAACACTGACTTAGCTTCTATCCTGACATTCAAAAGTCTTGCTGGTATATTCTTCAATGGGGTTTGTTGCTTCAGCGTGTGGAATGACTAACTAGCAGCCACACACTGAACATAGTCCATAGACAGTGTTCCATTATGAAAAAGTCACTTTTATATCAAATGACTTAAGGATTTGTGTGTGCTCTATTATGAAGCCGAGCTAATCAGGACTCTGCTGCTATCTTCTGCAAACAGCACTGTGGCAGCGAACAATGCCTCATCAGCAGCTGGGAAAAGTACAGGGCTTGTTTTTGGGATGGTAGAAAAGTGGTACTTTCGCTCTGTACTGGTGTCTGTGATTAGCACACATTCACAGAGTCATAAGAATGCCTGTTTCTTGGTGAATGGCACTGTCACAGTAGAGCAGGCAAACTGACAAAACGATGGGTTACACAACGTATTCCAGGGTTATTTGATACCAGTGTGAGGTGTTCCACAACAGAAATCGCTTTGAGCGTGACCATCTATGGAAGCTCCTATGACACCATGTCTGTCATAGAAGGTGTTCCACAATGGGAATCGCTTTAAGCGTGACCAACTATGAAAGCTCCTATGACACCACGTCTGTCTTGACAGACAGTTTGGACAACTCGGACACATTTAGTCCATAAAATCACAAAAAAGTGTGTGGTGTAGCCAAACTAGCTGACACACCAATATTCTGAACATAAACTCCCCTAAGGATGGCCCATGATATTGTCATGGCCCTAGCAGAGTGGGTCCTTAGACCCTCAGGCACCTAAGAACCTCTGCATTTATATGCTAAAGATATAGCATCAACAATCCAGTGGGACAGCCGCTGACTTGACAATGACTTCCCCTTTTGGGTAAAAGCCCAAGACACAAACGGCTGGTCATTCTTCCTGAAGCCTGCTGTTCTCTTGACATATGTATGGAGAGCCCACACTGGACATAATGAATTCAACCTCTCATCCTCCAGAGAAGAGCATGGAGGAGGTTGGAAAGCTGAAGGCTCTTTAAAGGGACTACTGCTTATAGCCACTGCAGCCGCAAATGAATGCTATACCCATGATGTCTGATCTCGGATGTTAACCACCTTGCTGTCCACTGGGAACAGGTCTCACACTCCTCGCCCCCATCAGTCTCCCTCTTTCTGCTGCAGCTGTACCAAAACCCTGTCATGCTGGCTGAGAGGGTGGTCGCAGTGTTTGCTTGCATGGTAAACAGAGGCAAAAAGCCTAATCCTCTTGTTTCCTGAGGATGCTGGTTTCTTTCATCTTCTCAAGAGCTGGACCAAACAGACCTTTAGCAGGGTCGTAAGCTGCATCCATCACCTCTGCTTTCTGCGTTTCACCCAAGCCTGACAGGTTTAGCCTTAATGCTCTCTCACCTGACACAGCCAAGCCCATCACACAGCTGCAGCTCTGAACTGCACCTCGGGAAGAGTCATTAAGTCGTTACACATATCTCTGTCCCAGAGTGCCGGGTTGGGCACTCTCGTGTCGAGCGGTGCCAAAGTTTCCGCCTGGTACATGGACAGTAAAGCGACAGTAGTGTTCAGTGAGTCCACTTACTGTGCCATGTATTTGTACACCCTCTGATAAATGGACACCGTCAGAAAAATTTGGGAAGAGGCAGAAATAGAGCGTCGATTTGGAATGAAGTAATAGGCCACGCAACCGCTGGGGTGTCCGTCCTGTGCCAGCTTTCCCCTCCTTTTGATCTCTAGCTTAGAACACCCTTAGCAGAAGACTTGCTTTTAGAAGCGGCTAGACCAATGGCGAGACATCTCCTTCATGCATGGTGGGCAAGACAATGAAGAACAGATTCGATTCGAATTACTATGCCGGCCTCTACAGTTCGATTCAGTTAAATTTTCAGGAACAAATTTTAAAAGGAAAAATATTATGACACTTAAAGACACCTTTATTATTTCAGATTTTTTTTCCTTTTTTCATCATCATACAAGATCTCAAATTTTGCTGTGAAAAAGAATGAGATCATCTGACCAGCATGTTTTTTTTAATGTTTTAGAACTATGGGATGTGCAAACTGGGACCTCTGGTGTTCAAATATTGTAATTACATTCAATGAATGATTAAAAGTATGCCTTCCCTTGGTGTATTTCATTTTATTTATTTTTTTATCACAGTGCATCATTAAAATCTTTAAAAAACTGTAGTAAAGTTTTATGCTGAAACCTTCTGTCACTGTGATTGTCATGCTGTCATAAGCTGCATTTCATAGCTTTGTAGAAACTGTGAGCAGTTTGTAAAGAAAACAAAGACTCAACGTTATATGAAATTGGTTAGTTTTAGTACTCAATAACAGTCTAGAGCAGTGTACAGAAGTATGTGATTTGAGATTCAAAGCTGGTCGGTCATAGACATCTCTGAAACCTAGTGTTTTATCGTTTTGGGCGACACAGGCACGTTCTTTTTGTTCATATGTAACAATATTAATGTACAGATATTAAACTTTATTTTCATTTGAAAAATTCTCTTGAATAACAGCTTTACACACTCTTGCCATCCGGTCAATTCATTTCTCCAAACTTTTCGCTAAAATGCTTTGTAATGTCTCTAGTAAATCTTGGCAAAGATGTTCTTCACTAGTTGGATATTCCTTTGTGCCCTTACAACCCCAGTTCATCCCAGAGCAGTTCAACAGGATGCAGGTGTGTTGACTGGGCAGGCCATTCCATCACAAATAACACTCCAGCTTACTATATGCTCTCTAAATAACACTTATAGAGCCTGGACATACGTTTTGGGTCAATGTCTTGTATGGTGAAGATGGTTCCAGCCACAGTCCAGATGGAATTACATGGAGTTGAATTATGGAATGTTCGCCATGTTGGTTCAGTATCTTTAGTACCTTCCCTCCTTCATACCAACCCCAAACCATTAAGCTTCCACCACAATGTTTGATTGTAATTTTTTTTTCCTGCACTCCATCTTAAGTAATGTCATATGTTAAAGCCAAAACAAATTTATATCTGTACTTTCAGTCATTCACTTTCACATTCTTGTGTGTTTTTTTGCATTTGACTCAAAAACCATAGATGACTAGGTGTTTCCAAACTTGCACAAGCAACTCTCAAGATCTACACAAGCGAAGCTCTAAAATACTGACGACATGCATGGCAGCCATTTTGCATACATGCATGCACAATTACAAAATAGGTACATTTGAGCCTTAAGCACACTCATTGCAATTGGTGCTCTTTCTCAATTCTCATTATTTTGCCATTTACACTTCCTGAGGTTTACCTTTTATGGATTTTTGTGGTTGCCATACTAAAAAAAACAGCCATGCCCTGTACATGTTTGATAACTTAGGTATGATTGTTTTTTTATCAATAAACCTGTGAATTGGTGACTGCTAAGAAAAGAAACATTACTGAAGCTCTGATGGGATTATTTGGTTTGGCCTTTACAAAAAGTTTAAAAATCAATACTAAATGTCCATGTGATTACTTAATAATAAATAGCAAGCAAAATAACATAAATCATAAAAATGGTAACCTGCAGAACATTATAATGATACGGGTTAAAACCATTAGCACCACCATTATAACCACCATTACATGCCATTCAACTGCCATGCTTTGTGTCAAAGCTGTAATAGAGAGCCTGTTATAGAGCCTGTTATAGAGCCTGTTATAGAGGCTGTTATAGAGCCTGTTATAGAGCCTGTTATTGAGGCTGAATCACAAATAACATACAGCTTTTTGAAAAAAAATTGAGTATGGGCCATTTAACCATTCCAATATTTTATCTGATTCGCCATTTCTTGTCACGTGTACGCACAACAAATCATAATTTAATAATGGTTTGTGGTTTGCACTATTGGTCCTGATCAAAACAAAAGTAGTCAAAGTCTGTTTGATGGATAAAAAACCTTGACTCTTTCATTAACTGGAGCAGGCAATCGAAAACATCAGCATTTTCATGTCGTTTGATCGGATGGTCAGAGCTCGCAAACAGCATCTGTTGCAAACTGCACAAGCTCAAATGTGGATTTTATAGCTGGTATTTAATCCAAAATGACAGACAGAGAAGAAGAAATAGATTTTATTTTCACAGATACACTTACAAGGACTTTTAGAAGATGGACTTTTCAAGAAAAGCTGGATATCTTGAGGAAAGGTCAATCAAAATAGTTCTCAAGCTTTTTAAAGCTTAAATCATGTATACTGTTTGGTGGTCTTTCCTGTAGAGCATGTGCACAAAAAACCCCACAATTTGCCCTAATTTAATATCGGCAAGAAAAACTATAATGCACATTATAATGCACATTATAAAAACCCTGTTGCTTCTGCTAGAGATGATGTATGTGGGTGGTTCAGCTGTGTCTGCAGTGAAAGGAGATTTGTTGAATTGTGTTAATTGGGCTTCCATCTTTAGTAATGGCATTCATTCATGAGGTACATGTCTAAGATGCAGCACTCTGTGATAATGTGTTTCTGTATTATATCGACACCAACGAAGGCATGACCTGCCACTGACTTATTCACTACTACTTTTTTAGCTATTGTTGCCCTCCTGTTATGGGCAGCCAGTCTGGGCTTTCTGCTCCCAACTCCTCATCAACATTCTATCCATTTAACTGCCACTCACTAGATGTTTTTTTGTTTGCTTGTTTGTTTTTCACAACCTTCTGTGTAAACTCTGGAGACGAGTGTGTGTGAAAACCCCATGAGATCAGCAGTTTCTGAAACAAACTACCCGATCTGGCACCAAACAAGTCACAGAGATGATATTTTATCCTCGTTCTGAACTTCAGTTCCGCCGAACTATAGCTCTTAAGCTGACAAATAATGGCAGTTTTACCCCGGTTCACTCCTTTTTCATCAAGAAAAATAACCAGTTTGAAAGCCATATCCATATTTCAACTGTGGACAAGTGGTGGGAGAACCCTGCGATGATAAAACGTCCCGAAAAAAAGTCAGGACAGAATTCGAGTCGACTCGTCGTGAACACCAAAAGCACAGGTGACTTTCAGTTCCACTTTAATATGTACAGAGGAATCAGTATGATTCGTGTGAAAAAGAACTACGGACCAGTGTGAGCACCCACGGTGCTCGGGGCCAGTGTTTTGCTAATAGAATACTCAAGCAGCTATAAAAACATGATTTATAATGCATGGGAACTAAAACACTTTTGAAAAATCATTCTCTATTGATTAGCAAGCCAGCATGACCTGGAGCCCACACCCTGTGTAAATATATAGCACATTTAAAATAATGTACTGCTGAATGGAGTGTGTGCGCATGTGTGTACTCACTTTGCAATGGGTTTCTCAGTGTTGGATGAAGCAGCACTCGAGGAGTACCATGAAACAGACTCAACCTGACACAAACGGGAAACACACCCACACAAACACACAAACTGTTAATGTAAACATTCATATGAATTAAATTACAGGTAACTGCATTCATCTGGCAAATGAAGACTATTACTGGTGAAACAAAGGTGTGAAGATGTTGCCTTATACACACACACACACACACACACTCCTCTAAAAACAGCAGTGACCTTTACCTGCCCTCTCCCTGTGCTTGTCCAGAGAAGAGCTGCAGGATGCCAAAGCCCTGCCCCACTGCATTCTGGGAAGTGTCTGTCCCAGGAAAGAAGGAAACCAGCTCCACGACAGCCACCACTGAAGGCAAACATAGAGGTGTGTGGAAGTATACAACCTGCAGAGAACAAGACAGAAAGAGATTCATGTTGGTGCTGTGGTCAATATTGTACTGTTATGTTTAAATGTTAAATTCACATCATAAAAAACATCATAGCTGTATATATTCTTTCCAACACGAATTCATTTTCATTTGAGCTCATAAATAAATTGGATCATTTTTACAATGAAAAGGTGAGGATAATGGAATTATTATTAATTACCATCAATTACTATCCTTTGAAAAAAAGATATTTAACTTTTTATAAGTACAAAGACAGGTGTTTTTAGAACTCACTGTTCTCATCCACAATTCTTTTATAGCGTCCAAAAGCATGCACATCAGGGTAAATATACTGTGTATCTTTTTTCCATTATTAATAAGTTTACAATTAATTAGAATAGTTTTCCCCTTGTTTTGAACTGCTGGAAGTCAAATTAAAGTCACACTTCCAAACCAATAAAGATTTTGATGCCATGAAAAGATTATTTCCTAATCATCCTAAATTCTCAGGTAAAACTAGATGCAGAGAACTCAACATTTATTCACTGTCAACTGTGATGTGGACAAAAGTTTGTGGGCACCTGACCATAAGATTCATACAATATAATCATAATCAATATAGTCATAAGTATGATATGTGCTTTTGAGCAAACTGATGTAGGGTGAGGAGGCCTGGGGTGCAGTCAACGTTCTAATTCACTCCAAAGGGTTTTAACTGGGTTGATGTCAGATGGTTATCTCGAATATCTCGGACAATTGTGTGCCTCTTTGTGGTAGCAGTGTGAGAAAAGAAGGACATATGACTGGAAAAGACAGGAAGAGCAAACAAGTCAGATGTCGTTTTCGATATTAATTGCACACAAAATGCTGACACCTGTATGTTCTCTGAGATCAAGTCAATTAAAAACACGAGAAGAAGAAAAACTTAAAGGAGGTTCAAAACAACAAGTCATTGAGAGTGACAAAAAGAAAAAAAAATATTTATTTATTTAAGGAAGAGGGGGAAAAAACCCACTGTGAAATAGCACGTCTATAAAAGTAGACGAAAGTGTAAAAAAAGGGGAGAAGACACCTCTAATTAACAACCTTATCTAAATCAGCAGCGAGCTCGCTGAGGTAAACAGCATGTCCTCAAAATTCTGCAGCAGTGCAGGGGCGCCACCGAGATGAGAACAGATTCAGAGCTAATTATTTCGACCTGAAGGGAAGAGGTGAAAAGCGTCTCCTTTGCCGTATCTGCAGGGCGGGTGTCTCCTTGGGCATGTCGAAAGAAGCAAAGGCTCCTATCTTCACAATGACTGAACAGAAAGCCAGAATCCTCTACACGGAACAGCGCAGATGTTCAAGCTCTGTGCGATGCGTGAAATCTTTTTCCGCCTGTGATGAAAGTCGGATTGAATGCTTCCAAACCAAATGAGCGATGCAAGGGAACAACAATGTTATGCACGGCAAACCTCAGAAAAAAAATAATTAGATCCAATAAGGAACGTGAACGGCAAGAAAATAATTAGCATGATGTCACATGATTGTCGCTTGATGAGAAATGAGTGAATCATTACTACTGCGAAGTCCTGAGGTATTATCCCTCTTACAAGTCTTTTTTTATTGAATCCAAGTCATGCTGTTAAAATTTAGTTTAGCATTTACATTACAGCAGCTACAAATATTTATTTTCTGAACTTCTGTCAAGTCATCCATTATAAACACTTTCCATATCTGGCAACCTAAAAGAACTCGTTTAGGTCTGACCGGTTCAAAACACTGACATTATCCCATACAAACAACCAACAAACAAACCAAACAAAAAAACAAATAAATAACATCCCCTCACAGATTATGTTTCCACAGCAACGATTATACTTTTATCCTTCATTTTATGTAGAACAACATCAGACAGGTTCATGTCCATAAACTCATTAATATAAACCTGTGATCTGTTTTTCACCAAAGAAACATGGTCAGGTTTGAGAGTCAAGAGCACTGTTGTATTATACTGGTAACTTAAACTAATTCCAGCAGGTCAAGAGGACATACACATTAACATATCAGTGGACCTTTACGTTTTATTAGGGATCTAATTCTAAACAATAGACACTAGTATCACAAACTCACAATTTGCCATGACGTCCAATAGTTTTCTAATCATTGTTTCATGGTATGCTAGACAACATGCCAGAGGTATCTTAGCCTCATTATTCCAGAAAAACTTGAAGGCATTCTGCCTTTTGGCCTTTCATCCTCACTGAGGGCATTTTTGTCCCAAACGTATACATTTAAAAAACATGTGACATATTTGTGGAAAATGATAAAACAGATATTACAAAAAACTACATATTTACAGCCATGTGATATGTGACCTCAAAACAAACAAGATGGTCGACAATGTAGCTCTGCAATTGCTGTGCTTGCCATCAGGTTTGAAAGCCATTTAACCCCAACCAATTATTCCTACACTGGCTACCTGTTAAGTTTTGTATCAACTACAAACTATTGCTTCCTATTCACAAAAACAGTAAATGATTTGGCTCCCATGTCCCTTCCAGTCTTCTAACACGCTGCAATCCGTCATGCTCCTTGAGATCTCAAATCTCTGAACTTCTAGTAGTTCCTAGAATAGCAAATTTCACTCAAGGTTCACTCAAGTCTTCCTAAAAGTTTCCCAGTTTAAGTGCAGAATAAAGACGTATCATTTTAGCAAGTCCTACACATAACACACATCACATATCATAACCTTGTGCTCCAATACATCTGATCACATGCGCATTATCTACTTGTGCTTGTTAATATCATGAACAGCAGCTATGCTAATTCCTCTCCACTGCAAGCTCAACTCCAGAGGTTGCGCCAGCTCCAGTTGTGTACCACCTCATGAAGATTAGAAAAGTAGAGTGTAAAGTTTAGATATTGGACCTCTTCATATTTTTAAGGGTCTGGCTTGGAGAAACTGGTGTTGGATCTATGATGAACTAAAATGTTGAGCTATTTTATGAGTTGCTCAGTAGCTTCTGGTTCCACATCATCTGACTGTAGAAGACTGTAGAAAGAACATTACTCATAATCACACACACTCCAGAGTGCTCATGTTAGTTCTCACTTTCCAGTGTTCTGTATTGATGAAAGATTACAATCACACTCTTGATATCACCTAAATGAGGAAGGGTTTCCCTTTTGAGTCTGGTTCCTCTCAAGGTGTTTTCCTCATTTCATCTAACAGAGTTTTTTCTTGCCACATTCACCCTGGCTGCTCATCATGGATAAATACACATACTTCACTTTAATTTTTAAGTTCTGTAAAGCTGCTTTGAGACAATGTCCATTGTGAAAAGTGCTATAGAAATTAATTTGAACTCAAAAGCGTTAAAGATTAATGTCACTTTGTACAACCTTGACACTGCTTTTTTTTTCCAAAAAGGATTAAATGCTCACTCACAATCAAATTGAGAGACTGAGTGTAAATAAACGCCTCATGAAAATGGCCAGAGGTCAAAATGGTTAAAGCTTCTTGGTTTTTTTTTTAGATGTATTGAGCCAGCAAAATGCTTCTATCCAAACTGCTGCTTATGATGCATCACAGAGCAACTTAACACTCTCAGAGGAATGAGTTGTCAGCCCACATACCACATACAGTACATGTCTTTGACTATCCGTGTTTTTGTGATTAAATGACAAGAAAAATTAACACAATCCATCTCACTGGCAAAGCACGGCCTTTAATTTATACTTAATGGCTACCGATCAGGCATAAGATTATGACCACCTGTCTAATAATTTGTTGGTCCCCTTTTTGCTGCAAAAACAGTCCTGGCCCATCGAGCATTAAAAGCATTAACTTCTTCCTTAGCCACCCATGACCCTGTCGCTGGTTCAACACTGTTCCTTCCTTTGCCACTTTTGATAGATACTGACTAATGACCCCACAAGAGCTGCAGTTTTGAAGATGCTCTAACCCAATCATCTAGACATTACAATCTACCACATCAACTTTTACTTGCAGCCTAATATATTCCACTCACTAACAGGTGGCATGACAAAGAGAAAATCAGCGTAAATCATTTCACCGTTTATAATGTTATAATGTTATGCCTGATTGGTGTATGTAGCGTATACTCAAGTACACAAAATCCCAAGATAATAGTACAAATGGTCTCCCCAGTGCCACTCTGAAGTTTGAAGTCTTTTTTCTTAGCGACTAAAATTCAGCAAGGATACAAACTGATCGATCAAAAGAAAGTAATCACAAACTAATCAATAAAATGTAAACTGCATTTAGAACAATCAAAACACTAACTCAAAATCATGTGCATGTGTCAATCAATGGTTTAACTCTATGTTTAAAACAAAAGTGCACAACATATGCACTTTTTTTTTTTTTTTTAAAGAATCCACCCACATGCACTCTGAAGTAACTCCTGACACCTAGAAAACATTTTACACTGCGTGGTTGATATATCGAAGCTGCCGACCCTGTCTTTCTCTCTATGCGCCTCCGTGTTCCTCTCTCACCGAGTCTCTGCCTCGAGGTCAATCGCATACGAACACATTTCCTATTCACATGCTGCCTCTTCTCTCCTCCGTTCTGACACTTTCCATTTCGGCGGGGCGGACCCAGATAAAAAAGCGACGGTCTCAGATTGACTATCTTTTCCATCTGACTCTCGTTTCACACTCATCACTTCGGTAAAGGCCTTGTCGAGAGACCTCGAAATATTCTACAGAGGATACGTGTACAGTCTCAGCTGCAGACTTGGGCAGTCAGGAAATGTGTGTGGATTTTGCACATGAACCTCTGAATCACAAAAAAAAAAAAAAAAAAACTCATAGGAAAAAAATCTCCCCTTCATCATGCTCCCAGGGTCATTTAATTCTCTAGTGTTTGATTACCCCCATCTTATATTCTTGCTTTTTTTTTCCTCTCTATTTTCCACTCTCTTTCATTTCACCAGTCGAAATAGAAAAATGGTTATTTTTGAACTAGGAGCTCTAAACAAAACATCTATTTTTAGTCCTCGATCTCTGAATATCGTCTCTACACACAACTTTTGATCTGAATTCTATAGAGAGTAAGTGTGTTCTAAAATTAGCTCTGAGGACTTTGTTACAGTCTTTTTTTTCTTTGGCTTTTCCCACCACATACAAATGCACAAGACGTATCAATCAAACCTAGACCCGAGCTGAGCCCGTCGCATTTTAGCAGCCACTAACTCTCTTACCAATTTCATAGAATTTGAGTTGGGAAATCATCAAACTGGACTCTGGCCTTCCAGGATTAAAAGTCAGACACCTTTACCCAGTGTTGAAAAACTACATCATTATAGTAGTGCAAATATCATATTAGGTTGGATTTTCCTTAACCGAATAAAACATACCTCATTACATTTCCACTTCATTTAACAATGCTACATGATGCTAAATTGAACAAGCTAGGTAGCTGTAATAGGTTAGTTTAAGGATTACAGATCACCCACTACACCATTTCCAGGACGTTTCCTTTGGAAGTCATTTGCTCATACGTGTTTAGCTAGTTATCAAAAATCCAACTAGCCCCTTTCACTACTAACTACAATAGATGACCAACAACACTATTATTGCAGTTCTTTAATTCCTTATTTGCTAGCATTCCCTAGACTTTGTATTCTCTTCAAGTTTTCTTCAAATGATGCAGCCAAATGCTACACAGAATAGTAGCTCCTGATCGAAAGGTCACAAGTTCAAAACCCATCATTACCAAGCTCCCACTTGAGCAAGGCCCATAACCCACCCTGGCTCAGTTGTATACATAAGATAATTGGAAGTCACTGAAGTGGGTGTCAGCCAAGTGCTATAAATGTAAATGCAACGTCTGCTATGACTTTTCGGTAGCCTACTGGAGAAAGTGAAGCTCAGTGGTTAAGATGCTGAACTTGAATAAACAGGCTTATTTTATTTTATATCCACTAGGAACCTAATCAGGACACATACAGATCTGGGAAGCACATTAAATAGTTGGATGGAGATTAGCATGGCTACAAAAATCTGGCTAAACCCCTGTGAAACAGATCACGAAACAAAAATTTGAAATCCAAAACAAAAAAGTTTTTCTACAGTATGGATGTTTGAACTGGTGGCATGTATAACAACTAAGTTTAATATGTTAGAAGATATTTTATGTTGCAAATAAATAATTCATTATCAGCTATTTTGTCATTAGAAACGAATATGACATATTTTCAACTAGGAAAAACAAAGCAATCCCTTGTTCAACTCAAAATTCCTATTTTTAAACATGGTCTATTTCAAACCTAATCTACTTGTTAAATTTATAATACCTGACTATGTTTTGAAAAGAAAAGATGTATAGCATTTATTACAGAAAGATGGCTAACTTGATAACAAAAGAGCCATCAATATATTTCCTCTGTTTTCCAATGTTTTGTCAGAAATTACATAAATCAGATTTCTGAGGTAAAATGCAGCAATTGGAATGGAGTTTATTTCTCAATTTGCCTCTAGTAAAACAAACTTTCAAATCAATGCAAATCATGTCCACACGACTATTTAGAAAAACATGATTGAAGGTCAGGTGGATGGTTTTGTACAATTTCTTATAAAAATGATATGATACATAAGATATGAACAAAAGGCTCTATCTCTTAACCAAACCGCAGTCAATGTAAATTTACGGAAAAACGACAAATTGCAAATCGTTCTCGTTGCGAAGAGAGAAGGAAAATAAATATTTACTCAAACCATTTAAACAAAATTACCCAGTTGCTCTAAGGTGAACCAATGGCTTGAGCCAGGTTTTGCATACCTTCAGTAAAATATGCTAAGCCCCTTGTATTCACTTTATTTCCTATTTAGCATAAATGTGCTATTGTGGACCCCCAGATGTCCACCACAGGTTAATGCTCGAGATTTTCTCTTTTCAAAACCTTATTTCAAAAACGACTCTCCTTGCATTTGCATCATGGATTTTTATAGTCTGTAATAAGCCTCTGAGTGGCCTCTGTATACGCATAAAGAACAACTTTGCCGCTAACAAATGTTAATATCAAGGAGTTGCACTGTTTTATCCTCGAAGCAACGTCTCACCTCGCAGGCTCCTTCATGTTGATTTAGTTTGAGGTGAAAATGTGAATCAATACACTTCTCTCCTGGGGATAACAAACACACCAACTACAGCTTCAAACTTCAGCCCAAGCTTCTGTGACACCTATAGGGAAATGGCTTCAAATGAAACACAGCCCACAGCCACAGACCACAAGTGGACCAGCTGCGGTTATATTGACCTGACTTGTACATGAAATATGCTTGGACATTGCTGATGTTTTCTACTTATCAAGAATTGATTAATAGGTATATGCAATTACATGCAACACCCAGTGCTGAGAAATTTCATCCTTCAAAAGAAATCAAGCGTCGTTAGGCTTGATATAAGGATTATTGGGCTGCAGGGTTCATTGGGGAGGTTTTTAACCAAAATTAGATCTGTCAGGAAAAAAAGCTAAAATGGTTTTGCAGTGTAAAAGCTCAGAGAGCAGTAGTCTCTTGTGCGTTCTCATCCATCATCTATTAATATTCCTCATCGCTGAAACGTATCGAACGTTTCCCGGTGATGCAGAACGAGTTTATTGTACGAGTAATGTGTGAAACCTTATATGTCGTATCGCTAGTGCTGTGTTATTCATCTTAAAGTGACTGGATAATGCTGATGAAAGTAATGAAACTTTTTCTGCTGATAGATTCGCTTCCCGGATGCGTGATCCTTGATGCCGATAATAAACTAATGCTAATCATCCGGAAGATGTTTTCTCGCCTGAACAGTCAGAAATCAATACACAAATCCCGGTTTGAAGGCCAAACTAGGGCTGATAACGCTTCAAATAAGTCAAACAATAAAAGTTTGGCTTGGAGAAGAACTGTTTTTCCACACTTGGTCTGTTTTTTATTAGTTCACCTTGTCGTTTTTGCTTCAGTAGCTCTTATACCTATATGACTTAATGCATTATTTCAAAACACCACATGCAGTGTTTGACTCAACTTTATTACAAGTATTATGATATGTACATACATAATGGGACTACATGCTGTTTTTGAAAGTGTTTTCCATGGTGCACACGAGTTATCCCACCGTGAAACACTTAATGCACATCTCTGATTACAGCCTTCACCCTATAATGTTTTAAATGGTCAGGGTTTATTGGAAACACTCATTTGTACTATTTATACACTTACAACAACCAAGAGGCAAAGACACAGAATAACTTTTAATACATTAATAAATAATACTTTATGTATTAAACACACAATGGACACTTTTCAGCGTTTACCCACAGTGGCTATAAGGAAGTCTACACACCGTTATGAAATTGCAGGTTATTTAAATATAAAGACAGAAACAACAAAATAAATGTCTGACTTTTTTTCCATCTTTAATGCAATATTCCTAAAATAAAAATGTTTTGCATAAGTCTGCACAAACTTCTAAACTAATACTTGGTGAAAGCACCCTTTAACTTGATCGAATCTTTGTAAATAAGTCTCTATTAACTTCACACAAAGACTTTGGAATATTATCCTACTCTACTTTTCAAATAAGTTTAAGTTCCGGCAAATGGAATCTCCTGAGGGGAATCTCCTGTGTAGGTCATTCAATTGGTTTTCAATGGAATTGACATCTGGGCTCTGACTGGTCCATTCCAGAACATTGATTATATTTGTGTGCTTTGGGTCACTTTCGTGTAAAAATGTAAAATGCCTCCTCATTTTCCAACATGGTTTGGGAGATGATTTAGACAGGCTTGCAAATTGTTCTTCATATTAAACAGATTTCATCTTGCCACCCTACCCCACAGCCCAGAATTGTGCAAAATACAGGAGATGGTAGTCGCATGCAAGTAGTGACCAGTGCCTGCCAGAAATTCCTGTAGCTCCTTCAGTGTTGATGTCGGCTTCTTGGTAGCATCCCTGATAATTTTTCTCCCCTTTCTCTCATCAGCTTTAAAGGGATGTCCTGATCTTTACAATGTCTCTGTGGTTCCAAATTTCCTCCACTTATTGATGTTTTTTGGTAGATTCAGTGCCTTCGCTAATCTTTCATATTAGTACTTTTTTTTTGTAAGGGTGTGTCTTTTTATTTCCACTGTATATAATTTCACTGTACATTCTTCACACCTCTGCATCTGTAGTGAAGGAAATCTCAAAAGAAGCTACATACTGTATACAATGTTGCATTTTTCAAAAGCTATTCTGCTTTAAAAAAAATAAATAAATAAAGAGTAATAACCATAATCACAATATGCTAGTTTCATTGTCTCCTTAGATTTACAGTCAATGTGCTCTAATGTGTCCAAAATGTCCATATACTCTCAAATGATAAAGTGGCAAAGGTATAATATAGGGAGAGTTTTGTTTGCTTTTTTTGTTTTGTTTTGTTTATTTCTGTTTTTCTTTTTTATTAATTATATATCTATATGTAAAAAAAAAACAGTTGCTCAAAGGCAAAAGTGTGATAAAACCTTCAGGCTTCTGCTCTCCTTCAAGACTCCAATTTAAGCTCGAAATACTTAACCCTGCCACGTTCCTCTCAAAACATCAGTGCTTTGCTCAGCACTTTCTAATCCTGTGTGTGTGTGTGTGTGTGTGTGTGTTTAAGCTTCTTTGAACATTTTGCTGGACAGCACACGCAAGCAATGCAGCCAAAAAAGTTCTCTCAT
Source organism: Silurus asotus (assembly GCA_024362625.1). Classification (NCBI taxonomy): domain Eukaryota; kingdom Metazoa; phylum Chordata; class Actinopteri; order Siluriformes; family Siluridae; genus Silurus; species Silurus asotus. The sequence continues at coordinate 1,212,841 of MU574226.1, read as the reverse complement.
AAAACTAAAACTAGGGTGGATCAGGGAGGAGAAAGTGCAAGTGCAAACTATCTAGCTAACTAACACTAATACAGATATGTGTAATGAATAATACACAACAGGTCAGGATGTTAACGTAACAGGCATGCCACAAAGCCAAAGAGATCTTAAACACCTTCCCATAACCCCCATCCTATAGCAGACTTTCTACTACTACATTACCTCTATTTTCTCTGCATTATGCAATATCATACCCCATGTGCAATAGATTCCCTTAACTAGCAGGACATTTTCTGCACTAATGATACTTCATGTCACAGGCTGATGTGTAGTGTTTTCAATGCTTGGACATCTAGTAAGTGTTTGCATGAGTCTGTGACACGTTCAGTCCAGTACTGCTGTTGGTTTAAAAAATCTTTTTTTGTGTGTATAAACTATGACACATGCTAAGATACACTATATAGACAACACTTTGTGCCATTTTTAGACCCCTTCATCCAGAGTGACTTATATTTACTTTATTCATGCAACTGAGCAACTATGGGGTTGAGGACCTTGCCAAGGTGTGGATCCAAAGTACAGTGGTGTAACCACTAAGCTACAGTAGCACATCCCCCACCTGTGGACACCTGACCATAGGATTCATATGTGCTTTCTGAACATTCTGTTTCACATCTAGTCTCCATTTGCTGTCATTTTATCCTCCATTCTTCTGGACAAAAATCAGATTTTGGAGTGTGGTTCTGGAGATTTGTGCTCGTTCAGCCACAAGAATGTTAATAAAGTCAGGTACTGATCTAAGATGAGGACGCCCGAGTTTCAAAACATCCCAAAAGTGCTCAATAGGGTGGAGGTCTGTTCTCTGTAGCAGGCCGATCAAGATCTTCCACTCCAATCCATGGAAAACAATTCTTCATATAAAGTAAAGTGAAGGGAAATTGTCATGCTGAAACAGGTTTGGGTTTCCTAGTTTAAATGTAGGGAAATGTAATGCTACATATGGCTGGAAAGGTCAGGTGTCCAACTACTTATATCCACACAGTGTATGTCTAGATATTTTAAACACTTTTAAATGTTTAGCTGCTTGTTAGTCTGTTCATGCAAAAAACATACATATTTAAACATACAAATGTTAAATTATAAATATATATATATTTATTATTCTAAGAATTTCTAGCAGATCGTGCTTTGTTCTGCTTTATTTTATTCACCTTTCTCTTAGAGCTGAACGTCCTTCTTATCCATCGCTCTTCTTTATAGAGATAAGAAATAAGGTGGTGTGGTGTGTGTGTGTGTGTGTGTGTGTGTGTGTGTGTGTGTGTGTGTCACTGCCAAATGTTGAATTAGGTGATTAGACCTGTGAAATGTAACCAGTCAGAATGAATGAACAAATGAATGAATGAATAAATTAATGAATGTCTAACAGGCTTAAGAAGAACAGCATTACCGGGAGCATGTCAGGGTTTTTTTTTTTTTTTTTAATCCAACTAAATTGAATAGTCTTTTGAACAAAATAAAAAACGATTTTAACTTAACATTTACACTTAACAAACTGCAACAACGAAAGAAAATATGCCTAGCTCCTCCTATTCACTTCATTTCCTATTTGGCATAATGCTGCGTTCCAAAAACGTTGTGGAACCCAAAATGTCTGGATTGCTAATTAAAAAAATAACACGAGGAAAAAAAAAAAAACGTTCCCAGTATTTGCATCATATTTCGTTATATGCTGTAATAAGCCTGTAAGTCGCTCCTGTGTGTCTGCTTGCAAAGAAAAAACTAAATGTTAATACCAACAAGCTGCTTTGTTTTATCCCCAAAGCAGACTTACCTAAATAGGCACCTTCAATTCAATCTAACTTCAGGCACATCTATAAAGCTTTAAACTTCAGTCTCAGAATCTGTGCCACCTATGGCTTTAAATAAATCTGGCCTTTGCATACAGATGTATTGGCACAGGTGCACGGCTGGAACAGCTGCTATGCTACAACACTGCGTCGAATAATCAGGTGTGCTCTCAATCTGTTTACAGGTTACACTGGCTGCAAACATTTTCATCCATCTTAATTGCGGAAATTGGATGAAATGCGACACAACCATCATGTGGATGCAGGTCGCATGCAGGTTACGAGTGTCTACCAGGCAGTAATAAGCAGCTCCCGAGGACAATCGGTGCATAATCATGACATATACGGGTTAAACGAATTATTTCCATCTTGGCAAAAATGCCTTCCAAGTGTGATTAGACAAGAAAAAGAGATTGGAAGTGCAGTAAAAACACTTTGACCTGCATGAAAATATGGAACACTTTATATCCAGAACATAAAATGCATATGATAGCGATTGCAGTGACTGGATTTATACTCGTCTCTGTTAATGTCAAGAATAGAGAGGAAAGTTGTTGTTCAGGAATAAGTGCACAAGAAAAAGTATTTGCACCCCTCATCCCCCCCACCCACCACCTCTCAGTGTTTTTTACGGCTAACACTAAAACATACTGGTCAATTCTGTATCAGCCTCCAAGCACTGATTTGTAATTACATTTTGGTTCCAATTTGCTGTTATATTATCTTTCACTCTTCTAGGGAGATGTTTTACTAGATTATGCTACATATTTATCTGCACTATTTGCACAATTGCTACTTTTTGCACTTCTGGTAGATGCCAAACTGCATTTTGATGCATTTTCGAAAGTTATTTCTTTCTATCCATCCATCCGTCCATCCATCCATCTATCTATCTATCCACCCATCCATCCATTTATTTGTCGGTCTGTCCATTTTGCCTATCTATCCATCTGTCCATCTATCCATCCATCTATCTATCTATCTATCCACCCACCATCCATTTATTTGTATGTCTGTCCATGTTGCCTGTCTGTCTGTCTGTCTATCTATCTATCTACCCATCCATCCATCCATTTATTTGTCTGTCTGTCCATTTTGCCTATCTATCCATCTATCCACCCATCCATTTATTTGTCTCTCTGTCCATGTTGCCTGTCTGCCTGTCTGTCTGTCTGTCTATCTATCTATCTATCTATCTATCTATCTATCTATCTATCTATCTATCTATCTGTGTGATTGCTTGATGAGATTTGTGTTCATTCAGCCACAAAGATGTTACTTAAGTCAGATGCTGATGTAGGGTGAGGAGGCCTGAGGTGCAGTCAGCGCTCAAGTTCATTCTGAAGGTATTCAACAGGGTTGAGATCAGATCTTTATAGTAATCCACTTAAGATCTTCCACTCCAAGTCATGTAAAGCATATCTTCATGAAGCAGGCTTTGTGGACAGGGCCATTGCCATGCTGGAACAAGTTTTGGTCTCCTAGATCAAGTGAAGGGAAAATTTCATACTACTGCATCCAAAGAGATCCTGTACAATTGTGCGCCTCCAACTTTGTGGTAACAGAGTTCCAATACTTATGGTTATACACTTTATACCAAAATATTTGAAATACATGAAAATGATTAGCTGTTAGATAGTTTGAGTAGCAGAAGTCGTCTTTACACGTGCAAATATTCAGTTATAAATAAGATCAATGAACATTCTCTCATAGAAAATAATTTTTGGTTTAATATGTAAGGGTTTGTAGCAAATCATGCTTTGTACTGCAGTAATATTTTACGAGTATCCCCCATACCATAATAAACAGCACATAAGACCAATTAGTGCATAATCATGACCTATACAGGTTAAACTACTGATTTACATCTTGGCAGAATTTCTTCCAAATGTGATGAGACAAGAAAAAGAGGTTGGGTGTGCAGTAAAAACACACTTTGACCTGCGAGACAATATGGAGCATTTATTTCCAAAACATATAATACATAAGATAGTGATTACAATGATTGTACATATACTCGTTGCCCTCGTCAAGAATTCAGGTGAAGTTCGGTTAGAATAAGTGCAGAAGAAAAAGTATTTTTATTCTCTCCACCCTTCATTTATTTATTATTATTATTCAACCTATATATCCACCTCGAAACCCAGATATCTCTCCCATCGTAGCTCCAACCTCACACTTCTGTACATTAATAAATCTCTAGCATCAACTGTCTTCTTACAGCTGCTATCACTATTATTAATTACATATTAGTTAAATATTAACTATATTATTAGTCCACATGAAAACAATCAGTAATCAAGTCCGCATCCACAAAAACTCTTGCTTTTGTGCCTCAGTGTAATAAAGTGTTCCTCCAACAGGCAATCCATAACAGTCTTTTATTCCAAGGCGAAGCCCATGCTTGCATTATCATTATATGTCTCAGGGTGACTTGTCAATGCCACTAACACGTCTATCGAAGGTAAATAAACAGCTTGGAAACCCTACTGCCAGTGACAGCATATGCTTAGTTTTAAAATAAAAAGACTTTTCATAACAATACAATGCCATCAACAAATCATTCAGTGGGAGAAAGCATTAAAAAAAAAGGCTGCGGCACGGCATGCTAATGGGGACACATTAAAATGTCATCTAGTGCAGCTGAGGCAGTTTTGCTATTATGGAGAGAGGGAGAGAGAGAGAGAGAGAGAGAGAGAGAGAGAGAGAGAGAGAGAGATTATTGGAAAGCTGTACTTTTTGTGATAGGGTAATTAAAGAAGGGCATGTTGGACTACACTGTGTCTGTGCTGCAGTAAAAACAGTGCACGTTGGGTAAAGGAAAAGAAGACGACACTACCTGCCAATACATGTGTGTTTTGATGATGATAATGATGATGATGGTGGTGCTGTTTAACAAATGATCTCATTCGGGTTTTTACCCTGGGGTGAAATCTGGTGACTGTGACGAACAGAGCGTACGGTTACAATCGTTTTTATTGTCAGCAAACTATTTAGCGAGCCATGAACCCTTTGGATAGGGGCTGGGTCATCTTGAAAGAGGCCACGCCCATCGCGATCAAAATGATTCATGTTCGGATAAAGGTGCTCAGTTAGAAGTACTCCATACCGATGTGCAGTCACTCTTAACCTTTCAGACCTGTGCTGCACTCATGAATATGAATATAAAGGATGTCTCCCTGGTGATGGCAGAATCCCATTTATTTTTTTTATTTTTTTGCACTGCCAACCTTACTAAAATATCCCTCTTCACATAATAGTTGATGGTCTGGTCTTGCTAACTATAGACCCAAAATCCTACAAAGGTAAAAGGAACTTTATATTTGTCACATGAACAATAAAGCACAGTGAAATTCTTTTTGTTCTGCATATCCCAGCCATGTTAGGAAGCTCAGGTCAGAGCGAATCCGTGCCCCTGGAGCACAAAAGGTTAAGGGCCATGGTCAAGGGCCCATAAGTGGCAGCTTGACGATCCTGAGGCTTGAACTCTAAATGCATTTTGAAGGGGCTTCTCCGGCTGCTAACACATAATATATTACCGCTAAATTGAAACCCCCTAAGCAAAATGAACAAAAAACAACACAGTCGGATCACGTTTATTATTATATTTAGAAAATACCAGTCCAACATTAAATCGTCCCGGTGCGCAAAAAGGGTTGGGGACCGCTGATCTACTGGATTCAGATCTGATGACTAAGGGAGGCTATTGTTTCTACACTGAGCTAATTTTTATGTCTATGCAACCAGTTGGTGATGATATGAGATGTATTTTGTGGTAAAAGTTGTCATTATAATGTAAAATGTGACCATAACGGAATGCACATAACCTGCGCCGATTCTCAAACTGGCTTTGATATTAGTGTGAAAGAGTCCAACATATGCTGAGAAAACAACCCCAACACCATTACATCCTCACCCCCGGAGTAAACGATTGACATAAGGAAGGTTTGGTTTATGAATTTATGCTGTTAATCCCAAATTCCTCTCCTACCATCCGCATCTGCAGGTGACATTTCTTAAATCAACTGTCCACTTATGAATACAGCCTAAGATTTGTGGCAGGAGAAGTCTGCTGAAGAGCTCATTCACGTTTTACCAAAATCCATTATATAAACCTTTTTCCTCAGTATAAAGCAATCTAATATTGTCTCCTGCTGAGACAAACCAATTTTGTTTAAAATGCAGAACAAAATATAGATGACGTAAAGTGTACATTTTATGCAGCCGAGTGCATTTGCATTTTTTCTTTAAAATGATTTTAAATGATTAGTATTGGTCTATTGAAAGCCCAAAAAATTTAACAGCACCTTAATTAAAAATACTTTTTAAATCTAGTTGGCAAAAGTATGTAGCCCAAAACACTTGTAATCATTGTTAGGTAAAATATAACACGGCCTTTCTGTTGTCATTTAGAGGATTTTTTTTTTTTCTGTTTTTTTTTTTTCATTGAATAGTTCATCTTTACTTTTGATACTATATTACTAGTTTTCCTAAAGTTCAATATCAGTAGCTCAAGAGTCAGTCATTTTTTCTTTACAAGAAACTCTGCTATCTCTTGCTTATTAAAAAAAAAAAACAGCATTTGTATTGGTTCGTCTTGTTTTTTTCAATAGTTACAAGTGTCTGTTCAATATGATTCAGCTTTTTGCCTTATTCATGGTCATAAACTTTGGACGGACTCTCAAATCCGATTGACTAGAAGTTGATCTGACGGTACTGTTACCTGCAACCCAGACCACACGTTTATATCAAAGTGCTGGTTCTAATGCATAATCTATAAGAGCACCTAATTTACAAGGGGACAGCAGATGTCTCACACAATCTACGACTGAGGATTAATGGATTGAAGAAAAGCCCATTTGACATTTATAAGATGTTTTCCACCATAAGAATGTCTTTGGGACAGAGGGTTTTCCTGCTAAATGAAGAATGAACTATAAATGGATATAAATTCCCTACTTGATTAATGTATAATAATAAATGTTATTTGTGTAAATAATTTGTGGTATTATTGTTTTTTGATTCATAAATTTAGTGCAAATTTACGCTCTAGAAAGTAACCAGGCACCATGTTGCAATAGTGATATAAAACTAAACCTAAATAAATATTACATTATCAAACAGAGATGCTCACGGTAAACTGCATAGCATTCACATTCTAAATAAACAGTTTGTGTGTGTGTGTGTGTGTGTGTGTGTGTGTGTGTGTGTGTGCAGCATGGCTCTGATTGCTTTGTGAGGAGCTCTATTGACTACTGCAGACTCGTATTTACTTTGTCTTTGGATTTTCTGTTTGCATGCCCGAGGCCTTGAAAGCCTAGACCTTGGTTTTGTTTATTTTAGCAGGAATTGAAGAGGTTTGTGCTTCATGGTGTTCAAATAAAAAACATGGCCTTGTCCTGTATACCAGACAACAGCATGCACTCTTCAGGTCATCTCAAGTCGGCCTTCAGGTGGGTATTATAAAAAAAAGCCTTACGACATACCACCACATCATCTCTATCTAGAAATCAGCAGGGCTTAGGTTTTAAAAAACAAACACCTTTTGCGATTAAGCAAGGCTCATGAAAAATATTCTCACGCAGTAAACTTACAGCCAATCTGGATAATAAACAGCATCCCCTTCCTTGACCTTCTCATGAACCAGTGGAGCTCCTTTAGTAGAATATTTCACTCTGTAGAAAGGGAGGTGGTTTATGCTAACACGATCACACTGCACAGCAGATTATCACTGTGTTGGGACATTACTCTGAGCCAGTTTTAGGATTAGCTCATTGAGCCATATCTGCACTTGAGTAGCTGAACTACTACCATCCATATACACTGCCAATTTATTCTTACCACAAAATTAGAAGCACATAATTGTATAGGACTTTTTGTCTATTGATCTTATTGCAGACTCCCAAGTCCAAATTTGCACTGATGAGTTGAGTTTTCAATATTATATAATGCGAACCCCCAGCAATCTTCTTCAGGTCAAATAAGTACTAGTTATTATGGCGCTATAAATGAATGACTAGAAACTGAATCCGATTTTCCTCTGAGGAAGTTATAACCCAAAACCCCAAATATTCTAAATGGTGTTTTAATGTACGTAAGGGTTCATACTTCTGCAGAAGACTCAGAGCCTCTTAAACAATAACATGTGATCCACTTTTGGTCTGCTGATAGTCTGAGAGTGAATGCTCCAGGCAGAGAAACCAGATGAAGCCCCAGGTTAATGATACAGAAAAACTGCTGACTGCCTGGCCAGAACTCAGGCCATTAGTAAGCATCGGCTCTCTCTCACACACATACACACACACACACCTGGTGCCTCATCTATATTGACAGGAGGCAACTGTTTCATTCAGCTTACTACATTGGAAATTGTAAACATGCCAATCTCGCACAAGCTACAGGTGTGTTTTGTGAAGACATAAAATAAAGAATATTTTAGGAAAAGTCCTGGATACATGTGAGTGTGTGTGTGAAGTGCTTAGGCCTTCTTAGATTTTTTGAATCAGGATGTAGACATCAGGACCTAGAGAACATGTAACCATTTCTCCAAAATATGCCAGTAGTTAGATAAGCTACTCTGATGGTATGTTTCTGTGGGTGGTGTGACACGGCTTGGCGTGTGCAAATTGCCCATAACACGCCTCCACACCGCTATTTCCGTCGCCAAGCAAGCTATGTCATGCTTAAATATATACCCTTGCTGAAATCGGTTCCACTTCTAGCCAGGTATCGCATGAGCCACACTAAGCTAAAAATAGTACGGACCATTGATTGGTCAAGCACAGAAATTACTGAAAAGTCCCCATGCCTTTTGGTTGCGGCCGCTACTCTGTCAAAGTGTCTCACGCTTCCCGAAAGCAGCCAGCAGTTTAAATAATTGAAGCGGTGTTAAACGGACACTAATGGTTCGAATTCATCTTTATCTGTTTACCCAGAGTAATGTTTTCTTATCACTCTTCAGCCTGATCTTGCATTACTCCCCCATGATCCAATTAAAGTGCTCCATCTTCTAGTTAAAGCGACTCCCAAACGGGTTCCTTTGTCCCGTCCTAGTGCACCTTACATAGGTGTTAACAAAATCGAACCCAATGGCCTACCCAGGACTAGCACATGTAGAGAGATATCTTGGCTTGCATTATGTAATGGTATTTTTTTTTAAACAATGGCAAAGTTTGCACTCAATAACCTTTGAATTTTTGTTTGTGCCCATAAAAAGCCACTAAGGGCTACCATTAAAGTAATAATAATGTCCAGAGGAATTTTTACAATTAAACATCAGGTCAAAAAAGACAACCTGGTTTCCTTAAATAATATATATATTTTTAAATCTCAATTAATATTTTAATACCTCTGTTGATCACGTGATAGGCTGACGCTTTCTCAAGAATCTTTTCCTATTCACACGGGGAAAGTTATGTGATGGGAAAGCCAAATCCCCCCCACTCACGCATACACACAAAAACACTCAACATACGGACAGCCCAGTGTTTGCATTGACTGGTGAGCCAAGGCAAGCTGCCCTTTTTGGTTGAGCTATAAATTGCCTGTAGGTGTGAACCACGTGTGAATGTATGCATGAGATACATGCTGCCCTTTGACAAACTGCCCAGTACAGGGTGTATTCCCATCTCCGACATGTTCCAGGGATCTTTGGATCCACCACGACCCTACGCAAAGAGCTTACTGACGGGGAATGAATAAATGAATTTGTTGTGATCGTGCCATGAAATCTACTCTACGAGCTATCACAAATGCACGCTTGTGAAGCCTTCGTGAAGCTCACAGACAGCCAGGCCTCTCTAGACACGAGAGAATAAAGCGGGAACACTCAGAGAGGAAGCGAATACCCAGAGTCGTAAACTCACTCCATCCCCATAATCCTTGGATGGAGCCACCTGAGGGCGGAGAAAGGGAAAGTGGTGTGAAGTGTGCACTCTAAGGGCAATGCACTTCAATCCGTTATTCTTTTCAACTTGAGCAAGAGTGCAAACACATTTATATTTAGATAAGGGCTAGCACACTCGCACAAAGTTACACAATGCTGTTCGGGTGCATGGGTGAAGAACAGACAGACGAGAAGAAGGCGAGCATGGAGAATTAAAAGATAAAGAAAAAGGAGGTCTGAAGTGCAGATTCGACCGTCTTAATCCGTTTTCTCGACATCGGGAAGATATTTCTGAACCCTGTACTTTCGCCATGTCTTTTCAAGAGAAAACCTTTATGGAGCAGCTGCTCTCAGGGATGTTTACTCTCCTGGGAACTGAATTATTGATCGTGTCAGAAGTTTGCCTGCCCGGCACATATATAATTGAAGTAAGTCTTCCAGCTCGCATGGAGAAAGACGGGGGGGACTTACTGTTGTTTGCAAAGCGCTTCCAACACCACACATATGGATTTTGTCGTGTGGGTTAAGCGCCGCTGTTAAAGCGCGTATTGACGGGCGGAAAGAGAAATGACATGAAAAGGATCAGCATCAGACAAACACAAGAGGACCCTCGCAACATAACGGCAATTTGTGTTTACTGCAGGGTTTTTAGCCTGACGAATATGTACCAGAAGTGTACGTGAACATGAAATCTCACATTCCACACTGTACGTGGTGAAAAACACAAAACGAATCAAAAGCTTCTTCAAAAGGTAGTTGTTATGTCATCGAAGTGTAAATTTTCTGATTTGGTCACTCAGACATTTTTCGGCTTTTCCAACTGGACAATAAGTCAAGCTTCATATTTGATGACTTTAAGTCAGAGTGGCAGCACAGCATGTAGCAGGAACCCAGCAGTCTCAGGCTTCACAGTTTGAAAACTTTCTTTCGGCTTCTCCCATTAGGGGTCGCCACAGTGGATCATCCGCATGTTTCATTTGGCACATGTTTTTATGCTGGATGCCCTTCCTAATGCAACCCTCCCCATTTATCCGGGCTTGGGACCGGCACTAAGAGTGGCTGGGGTTGGTTCCCTAACCGGGGATCGAACCCGGGCCATTAGGGGTCGCCACAGCGGATCATCCGCATGTTTGAATTGCCACGTTTTTTTACACTGGATGCCCTACCTAACACAACCCTCCCCATTTATCCGGGCTTGGGACCGGCACTAAGGGTGGCTGGGGTTGGTTCCCTGACCGGGGATCAAACCCGGGCCGCAGCAGTGAGAGCATCCTAACCACTAGACCACCAGGGACCTTCAGTTACTACCTTAATAGACATTTTAAATTTCCACATGTGCCTTCTCCAGGTTTCTCCAGTTTCCTTTACCCTAAAACATTCAATGAGTGCACAGTAATATAAAATCCTATATTAAATTACTGTGTAACTTTTTCCTTGCTATACAATTCTACAGAACCTTATCTATGTGAATAAGGCTGAGAATATTGTAAATGTGAAACACAATTCCACAATAACACTATCTGTTCCTGCTGCAAATATCTGTATTTCTTTGTTTATATTATTGAATTTGAACCCTACCACTATACCAAAGCAAACACTGGAAAGAAACAACACCAGCACTGTCAGCATGAACCGTGAATTCCTGCTCATATAGTTATTATTTTTAGCATCTGCCCATGATATTTTCTAACAAATGCACTCACTTGCTTTATAGCAGCCTTTTTGAATCCACCAGGAACCTGATCAGGCAGTTACTAAGGATGAATGTATGTAGGCTGATCCTGATTTGTCCTATGCGCTTCATATAGGACTGATCTCTAGTCTCTGTAAAGGGAATAAATAATATACTCACATGTCTTACACATACCTTTAGTCTCACCTAGAAGTTTTGTGAAACTTTCTGGCAATTATATATACTTTTTTATATTTATAAAAATGTCCCCTACCCATGTATCTGTAGTTGGATGTACTGTAGTTAAAATGATAGTAATATAGAAAAATGTATTTAGTTGAAATGTGCCTTTTTTTTTTTTTTTTACATGTACTTTACAGTATAGTGAAATTCTTTCTCCACATATTCGGGCAATGTTAGAAACCTGGGGTCAGCCATGATACAGTGCCCCTGGATCATTAAAGGCTAAAAGCCCTGCTCAGGGGCCCCGAAAGTGGCAACTCGGCGATACCGGGGCTTGAAGCCCCGACCTTCTGATCAGTAACCCAGAGCCTTGACCACTAAACTACCACCTTGCATCCTAATTATATAATCTTCACCTTCATTTGTTAATTGAAGCGTTTTAATTGTTATGGCTGTTTTTCAAGCTCAATCTCTAATATACACAGATCAGGCATAACATTATGATCAGTGAAGTGAACAACACTGATTATTTCTTCATCATGGCACCTGTTAGTGGGAGGAATATATTAGGCAGCAAATAAACATTTGGATGTGTTACAAGCAGGTCCAATGGGCAAGCGTAAGGATTTGAGTGAGTTTGACAAGAGCCAAAGTGTGATGGCTAGACAACTGAAGCATCTCCAAAACTGCAGCTCTTGTGGGGTGTAGCTCAAATTGCTAAAGAAGTTAATGCTGTTAATGTTCGACAGGTTGGGACTGTGTTAGCAGTTAAAGGGGGACCAACACAATATTAGGCAGGTGGTCATAATGTTGCGCCTGATTGGTGACCATAAAGTTATGCCTGGTTGGTGCATAGTTGCAATTTGGCATTAAGACTTCAGATTTCATTCTAAATACCTTTTAAGTCAGTGAGTTTTCCTTTTTTTTCCTCAGTACACTAAAAAAAAAGCTAATTCATCTGAATTCATTCAAATGTGAGACTCCAGTTTCAAGCGGGTGAGTTGAGTTCCATTTAAACACTCTGTCTCTGTTTATCAAACATAATTTGGTCATGTATTTTCAAATAGAAGCCTGAAACAGCCACATTCTCACTGCACAAATATATTAATTTAATCCAATTTCTTAATACTCCTGCTATAATTCAGTGGCTACAAACCAGATTCCAAAAAAGTTGGGACACTGAACAAATTGTGAATAAAAAAGGAATGCAATGATGGGGAAAAATGAGTTGATTTGAAATTTCATGGCATCAACACATCTCAAAAAGTTGGGACAAGTCCATGTTTACCACTGTGTGGCATCCACTTTTCTTTTTATAACAGTCTGCAAATGTCTGGGGACTGAGGAGACAAGTTGCTCAAGTTTAGGAATAGAAATGTTGTCCCATTCTTGTCTAATACAAGTTCTGGTACTCAACTTTCTTAGGTCTTCTTTGTCGCATCTTCCCCTTTATGATGCGCCAAATGTTTTCTATGGGTGAAAGATCTGGACTGCAGGCTGGCCATTTCAGTGCCCCGATCCTTCTTCTACACAGCCATGATGTAATTGATGCAGTATGTGGTCTGGCATTATCATGTTGGAAAATGCAAGGTCTTCCCTGAAAGAGACGATATCTGGATGGGAGCATATGTTGATTTAGAACTTGGATATACCTTTCAGCATTGATGGTGCCTTTCCAGATGTGTAAGCTGCCCATGGCACACGCACTCATGCAACCCCATACCATCAGAGATGCAGGCTTCTGAACTGAGCGCTGATAGCAACTTGGGTTGTCCTTGTCCTCTTTAGTCTGGATGACATGGCGTCTCAGTTTTCCCAAAAAAACTTCACATTTTGATTCGTCTGACCACAGAACAGTTTTCCACTTTGCCACAGTCTATTTTAAATGAGCCTTGGCCCAGAGAAAACGCCTGCACTTCTGAGTCATGTTTAGATATGGCTTCATTTTTGACCTATAGATTTTTAGCCGGCCAATGGCGAATGGCACGGTGGATTGTGTTCACCGACAATGTTTTCTGGAAGTATTCCAGAGCCCATGTTGTGATTTCCATTACAGTAGCATTCCTGTATGTGATGCAGTGCCGTCTAAGGGCCCGAAGATCACGGCATCCAGTATGGTTTTCCGACCTCGACCCTTACGCACAGAGATTGTTCCAGATTCTCTGAATCTTTGGATGATATTATGCACTGTAGATAATGATAACTTCAAGCTTTCTGATTATTGCTACACTTTTTTTTTGCCACAACATTGGGGGAATTGGTGAACCTCTGCCCATCTTGAGCCAATTGACCTAATAAGGTGCAAATTGGTCCTCCAGCTGTTCCTTATATTCCTTTCCGGCCTCTTATTGCTACTTGTCCCACCTTTTTTAGAATGTGTAGCTCTCTTAAAAATCAAAATGAGCCAATATTTGGCATGACAATTTCAAAATGTCTTACTTTCAACATTTGATATGTATCTATATTCTATTGTAAATAAAATATACGTTTATGAGATTTGTAAATTATTGCATTCCTTTTTTATTCACAATTTGTAGTGTCCCAAATTTTTTGAAATTGGGTTTGTACATCCAAATGTGATTTAATAGTGTAAAATACCAGTCAAAATATTGTCCGAATTAATCTTTTATTGTATTTGAGACACATGCCTGGCCTTCTGTTTATGTGCAACACATTAGGTAATTCAATAGGATTATTTACTCTACAAAAAATAAAAATATATAAAATGTACAGATGTTAAACTATTTTCATAAAAAAATAAATCCTCCCTCAGCATGAATAACAGCTTTACACACTCTTGAAATATGGACCATTAGTTTCTCCAAACATTCAGCTGAAATAATTTGCCATGCTTCTTGTAAAACTTGCCAAGGTGTTTTTTTCTAGTTGGAGATTTCTTTCTAACTGATTCAGCAGTGACTGGGCAGCACATTCTATGATATATAAAACTCTTCACCCTACAGAGTTTGGAAGTATGCTTTATTATCTTGTATGGTGAAGTTGGTTCCAAATAACTGCATGGTGTTGAAGTATTGAATTGTGCGATGTTGGTTCAGTATTCCTTTCACCCAGTGATTGTAGGTGTGAAACAGTCTGCTAACATCTTATCTCCTGTTCTTTGTCTTACTTTAGTTCTTCTGTTGGAGCCAAAAATGTCAAATTTAGACTCGTCGGTTTACAGAACATCCAGTCATTCATTGTCCAATTGTTGTGTTCTTGTATCTAGTCTGTAGCATATACACCGACCAGGCATAACTTTCTGGAAACCAATCAGGCATAACATTATGACCACCTGCTTAATATTGTGTTGGTCCTTCTTTTGCTGACAAAACTGTTCTGACCCATCGAGCATTATAGCATTTACTTCTTTAGCCGTTTTGAGCTACAGGAGCTCTTCTGTGAGATTGGAGCCTTCGTTCCCCATGTGCATCAATGAGCCTCGGGCAGCATATGACCCTGTCTCTGGTTCACCACTGTTCCTTCCTTGGAGCACTTTTGATAGACACTGACAACTGCAGACCGGGAACATCCCAGAAGAGCTGCGTTTTTGGAGATGCTCTGACCCAGATGTCTCCCCATAACAACGTGGCCCTTTTCAAAGTCACTCAAAATCCTTACGCTTGTCCATTTTTCCTGCTTCAAACACATTAACTTTGAGAAAAAATGATTTCTTGCTGCCTAATATATCCAACCCACTAACAGTTGCCATGATGAAGAGATAATCAGTGTTATTCACTTCACCGCTTAGAATTATATAAGGTCATACATTTATGTCTGATTGGTGTTTCCCAAACTTTTCACAAACACTGTCATTGGTTAACATTAATACTAGAAACTAGAAAGTTTTTTTTATTGAATTGTGTGACCACATATTCGAACTTTTGAATATCGAGAGCAACCTGTGGCAATAAACGAACTGCAAATATCGGAAATAAAACCTTTCATGAGATTACATCTTATGTACATAATATGTGTGTGTACCAAATAAACAATCTTGAAACTTCATTGGGGCAATCGGTGGTATTGGCTGGATAGAGATCCAGGGTCTGAAACTGGATTTTAAAGAAACGCTCAATGGTAAGTGCATGTGTTGCATCAGAGGAGTAAAATAGGTGATATGATTCAGACCTGTCGGACAAGCCTAAAGATGACAAATGCAGGCGGAAGACACTGACCACTTGCAGCTCTCTAACGAAAGTAACAACCATACTGAACAACAGGGCTTCTAGGAATGGTCTGCTTTCTACCGAAGCGACCACTGCGCAGTTTGCCTAAAGGCGGCTGAGCTGAATTACTGTGCTTATTTTCACACATAAACGAGCAAAGAGAAGGAGTTCAGCCGCTCTGCAATCCACAGCAATGTTAAAATACCAAACGCATAAGCGGTTGTGATGCGATACCACAGTGCCCTCTGTTGGTCAGAAAGGAGTCTAGCATGAATACAGCATGAAGCACCTTTTCCAAGTGCTTGTTAGTAAAACCAGTGATTCACGAGGGGCTAAAAAGGCAGAATCGATACACATGGGGCCAGTTTGTCACGTTCTGGAAGCATAAGTGTACTCTGAAAACCAACAAGCCCTCCATAGGCAAGGCTTTCGACAGAGACGGCTCAGGCCGAAGAGTCAAACTCGGAGCACACAGATTACATTACAGATGAATTAGACTTCATGGGAGAAAGAAAAAAACAGCAGAGCTAGCATGCACATGATCATTTTGAACAGGAGTTTAAATTAGCACATGCGAACACTGCATAATGCGTGTGTTTGAATGTCCAATCCGCACTTCATTCATCCGAATCCATCTGTTGTGGCAGAAAAACGGGCTTGTATCACCGTGAGGTTTGGTAATTAACTTTCATCCACCAACTCTTATGTGTCTCGCAAACATTTGTTTTGTCATAGGCTTCCTATCTTCGAGGCAGGCCAGAGGGAAAGCACTGCTTTAATATTATCTCTTTTTCTCGCCTAATCACTCTTTCTGTTGGGAGTCTTTCTGCGAGGCGTATATTAAAACACATCCATCATGGCTGACAGCTCTTCTGCAATCTCACACAGTCGTCCCCCCTGCTGCCTCTGGTACTCGTAGCAGAACCGCTGCTGCGTTCTGATTTCAGCTCAGAGCCTAAAAGCATAGGGCTGGAGATATGCAGCAAATCAATGGGCACATGCAGTTATTATTAGACATAATTTTCCCCTCGAAACACGATTTGGACAATAACCTCACACGATTTTTATAGGTTTTGTGCTTAATGTCAGGAATGAACAGTCTTGACACGTAATTGGTTTACTTTTGGTCATTATGATCCCATTGAGACACTGAATTGTGACCATCTAAGCCATAAACCAGAACAAACCATGAACAATGATAATTAATAAAAACATATACCATTTAAAAAAGCAGTTAGCAGAAGCATGATTTATATTTAAGGTCCCTTCAAACCTTACAGTCTGAGATCAAAAGGTAATGATGGAGACGACGGATCAGAATTTTTCATTTCCTAATATTTAAATTCAGATGTTTTAAACAACTTGATAACAACAAATGGCACCTTAAGTTTAAACCTATTAATTAAAAAAAAAATCTAAAATATTGGAACTTGTGATTGACAGGTGGTTCTTGTTGCATTACATTATGTGTTGCTGAGGTCAAAGGTATCAATAACATAACAATGAAGCTGTTGCTTTAATTAATCAGCAACAAGTTAAACAACAAAACTTCAAAAATAACCACCGAATTTGGTTGTGGATTGAATAGAACAGCTCTTATTTTTCACATTCAGGGATTGTTTATATCTCCTAAAGCTAAATATATTTAAAAAGCACTTTTTCATGTCAGACATTATTAGTCACCACGCAAGTCTCTATTCTACTACAGAAATGTCAATGTATTGCCATAAGCATATTAAAAAAACATTTGTATAGAAAATACATTTAACACCCAATGACCTGAGAATTTAAATGATGTGGCATAAATGTAGGTAATGAAGGTAAAAAAAAAAAAACTTGACTTAATACAAACAATTTCTTTTTGCATTCTGTTATAAATTATAAAATGATCATAAATGTTTTGTTTTATTGTTTGGTTATTTCTGAAAATGTCTTACTTCTTTGTTATGCATTATTTAATAAACCATATATCACCTATTAAACAGACGAAATGATGACATTGGCTCCATCTTTAGTCTGGATATGTGTAATTGTCATTAAAAATGCATGAATGTCTTTTTTTCCAGGACGTATTTAACTGGTTCCCAGTGGAGCTGTTGCTTTGTCTGTGCAGAACCGAGAATCACAAGAAAGTTTTAGATTTTGGAAAGTGTTTGAACAGCCAGTAGTACCATTTTTGGGTTCAACAATAATTCAGGGTTCAAGGTAGTACTTTATAATAAAACTCACTGACATGAAGTAAAAAGTGGCCTGAGAAAAGTTGGGGGAAAATGAAACCATCTAACTGGAAAATCCTGATGCGAGTTTTCCAGAACCTGAACCTTGACAAATCTCCTACCTCATTAAAATGCACTTTGCTGGGTTGTTCCTGATTTCGCTTAGTGGCCTGGTGGGGTTTACTTTTCCAAGTCCTTCCAAAGAATCGATGGAGATTGTTGTCAAACAGGGAGACACGTAGCTCGAATCTGTCTGCTCTCACATCCTCCGCCTGGACACAATACAAACACACATGACTCTATTTTCTAGGACAATACCAGGGAGTGATTGAGTGAGTGAGTGAGTGAGTATGAGTGAGTAAATGGTGTGTGTGTGTGTGTGTGTGTGTGTGTGTGTGTGTGTGTGAATGAGTGAGTAAATGGTGTGTGTGAGTGAGTGTGTGAGTAAATGGTGTGTGTGTGTGTGTGTGTGTGTGTGTGTGTGTGTGTGTGTGAGTGAGAGAGAGAGAGAGAGAGAGAATGAGTGAGTGAGTGAGTGAGTGAATAGAGAGTGTGTGTGTGTGTGTGTGTGTGTGTGTGAGAGAGAGAGAGAATGAGTGAGTGAGTGAATAGTGTGTGTGTGTGAGAGAGAGAGAGAGAATGAGTGAGTGAGTGAGTGAGTAAATAGAGAGTGTGTGTGTGTGTGTGTGTGTGTGTGTGAGAGAGAGTATGAGTGAGTGAGTGAGTGAATAGTGTGTGAGAGAGAGAGAGAGAGAGAGAGAGAGAGAGAGAGAGAGAGAGACTATCAAGACTTCTCTTTCTCAAGTTCACCACTTTATATCCTTTGCTTGCACTTTGTGGTGCATGTTCCCTCTATTAAAAATTACTATGCACCATAAAATCTTGTCTTAAAGTTAAAGGATTGGAATGAATGATTAAATGTTTGTCCTTTAGGTTTCAGGTTTCTTTGGCATGAAGGAAGGTTTTGTGGATGTACACCAGAAGACGTGGTAATGTGTTTTTTTTTTTTT
>MU574226.1:1173051-1193862 GCA_024362625.1 Silurus asotus | reverse complement strand
TTTTTTTTTTTTTTAAATAAAGCAGACCAGACCAGTTTCACACATCGAAGCCATAAAACTCATCAGTGATCAGATACTAAAGATCACGTTCTTTTGTTTATTTCACTTAGTTGCACACATGTACATTATATTTCCTACAGGCTATTGGCTTGTGTTCTGGTTTCCAAACTTCTAGGTTAGATTTGTACACTCTCCAGGGTATCACCCACATTCTGTGGGACACTGTGTGTGTGTGTGTGTGTGCTAACCTGGTTCAAATGAAGCCCGTCCAGTCTTTTGAGCACGAGTCTGAAAGCCTGGCTCTGGGCCTGTGCTAGCCTGGCGGTTTGGTTAGGAGGAGGAATCGCTCGGTTTTGATCGAAAATTCGTTTCCACTCCGACATTTTCGAGATCACGCGTTTTATCTCCTCTCATCAGACTTCAGGGCTTCGTGGCAGCAATTAAACCTGCAGCATGCCGCTTTATTTCCTCCTGAAAACCTAAACTTAACCCAAGAAGTCACCGTGAGCACCTGATTCTGTTCCATATTAATCAGACAGCAGAATCCATCCCCGATCCCATTTCCCAATCTCTGCTCTTCACTCACACTTGTAGTTAAACAAACATGCTAGTTAGCTGTTTTAACTTTGCTTTTCCGCTACGGTAGATTCATTTTATTCGAATATGTCCTCTTACCCTGCGTCCTTCAATACAACATTTCAAAGATAAATCACTGCACGTGTAGAGGGGGAAAAAAGCTCAAACCAGATCTCCATCACATCATCGCCGCCATGTTGTTTACCGTTAGCGCTAAGCAGCTGTTGCCACGGTGACGAGGAGCTGTTCTTCTTCACTCATATTTAAAGAAAAACACTTGAGCTAACGAGGCGCCATCTTGTGTCACGATAATGAAATTGCATTCATGGAAATTGATCCCAGAGTTGAATCCTCAGAGCTCCAGGGCTCCTGAGTCTCATTAGCCATGGAGACTTTTTTAGTTATACAATAAGATTAACTCCATAGAATAAAACTCCATATAGTCATTTACATGTTTTTGTGGACACCCCTATCTAGAGTGACTTACAACTGAGCTGTCAAAAGTAAAGGAGCTTGGTCAAGGGCACAACAGTGGCAGCTTGGTGGAGCTCAGCGTTGATCTCACAACCATCTGATCGTAATGTTCATTTGGCCAATCAACAGTCAGGGTTAATGGCAGGACCAAGACCTTCTTTGCTGGCTTAAACTCTATATCACTGACTAACATTGAATTCATTTTAGTACATGAATTTGAAATAATTGTTTCAAATATTCTATAAAATAGTCTATTCTCTTTATTTCCTAGTGTCTCTTTCTTCTCTCACTTGTGCTGCTTCCTATAGTGTAAGTTTAGTTTAGAGTTTCTATCCTATTATATTTTAGCCATCACATTATGTGTTGCTGAGGTCAAAGGTATCAATAACATAACAATGAATCTGTTGCTTTAATTAATCAGATTTAAATTGGGCACACTGGGACCATCCAGCAGGCATCCAATAACCAGTATTTTCATGACAATTGATTGGATGGTCAGAGAGTGTGCTAGTCAGGGCTCGCGAACCACATCTGTAGCAAACTGCACACGCTCAAATATATTTGTTTGGACTTAATAGCTGTTTTTTCATTCCACAACGGCTGGCAGAAAAGGAGCTCTTCGGTAGCAGATACACACAAGAAAAGCTGGATGTTGTGAGGAAAGGTCAGGCATAACAACCTTTTCATGAACTATATATATTTTTAATTTTTCTTTCCTGTAGAATTTGCACAAAAACACACAACTTGCCTTCATTTTAAGTCTGTAATAAAGACTGTAATGCTCGGAAAACAATGCACAAAAATTTCACGAAGTTAATATTGATGTTTTTGCAAGAGATGATGTGTGCATGTGGTGCAGCCATGACTACGTGGCTACAGCTGAAAGGTGACTGGTTGAATTGTGTTTATTGTGTGTATTTCTTGCTTTAGTAATGCCATTCATTTTTACTTCATCAGATACTTGTCTATGATGCAGTGCTCTGTTTTAAGGAGTTACGATATAATATCGATGGTTCCAAAAGTCATCTAATGATGGTATTATAAAGATTGTTCGAATTCTCTGTGTACTGTATTCTATATGGTTTAATGACAACAATTTGACTTGATTTGATCATACCTTTGGCAGTGGTGGACAAAGTACACAAACCATGTATTTGAGTAAAAACAGAGATACAGTAGGTAAAATATGACTTCAGTAAAAGTCAAAATGCTTCCTTTATGCTTTCTTTAGAGTCAAAGTACAAAAGTATTTGCCTTCAAATGTACTTAAGTATCCAAAGTACTGTACTATGATTTATTATGGCTATAATGTTCCTATTGATCATTTCTGTCATACTGTAAGACTGTTGCTTTTACTGTTGCTCAGTTTATGTGAAAAGACTTTAATGTTACTTTTAACACACCAATCTATTAATATTTTCTGATCCATTAATATTAATGGTTCAAACACTGAAAGCTAAAAAAAATTATTATGAGCCCAAAAGCTTTTTTTAACTACTTAAAAAAAAGAAATAAAAAAATTGCACAAATAAGTCCATGAGTGATGTGGCAAGTTCGATTCAAGAGTTTCTTTAATCATTTATCTTTCACAAAACCTTCTGCTTGCTGTTGGACTGACGCTGAACTGTATGTTAGTGATGGGTAGATACCACCAAGCCGGAAATCAAAACAAGTTAAAACAGATCGTGCCCTCGACCCTGATTGGTGGTGTTAGGGTTTAAAACGGAACAACTGATTTCGCAAAATGTAGTTGAGTATAAAGTACGATATTTGACTTTAAAAAGACTTTGATAAAGTAAACACTTCCCCACATAAAAATACTTATTTAACTTCAGTTATATTTAAAACCTACTTTACTACAGTAACAAACTACATTTACTTTGTTACTGTTGACCGCTGACTTGTTTTTTTATACTATACTGCATAACCTAAAGAAAATCCTTAAAGCCTTAGAGCTCTATGCTCTTAGAATTCTTTTCAGATCTGTGCCTAAACATAGTCATATGAGCTCTACTGGCAGTTTCTTTGACCTTATTGTCCTGGTATTTGCTTTTAGTTGTAGTTTCAGCTGTGAGACCTTATATAGACATGTGTGTGCCTTTTCAAATCATGTCCAATCAACTGGATTTGCCACAGGTGGACTCTAATTAGAGAGTAGAAACAACATGAAGATGTTCCAGATAAAGCTACATTTCAAGTCTCATTGCAAAGGCTTTGAATATGTTTTAGATTTCACAGAAATTAGATATCTGTAATTGTGTAGACTGGTGTAAAAAAAAAGAAAAAAATTAAAGCTTAAAGCTATATGGAAAAATATTATAAAACCAGTGTAGAAATGAAACTGAAAGAAATCAGATTTGACAAAAAAATTAAAAAAAAATTCTGATTTTATATAAATACAGACGAAGCCTACCAAAGAAATTGCATAAACATAATAGAAGGAAGTGGTAACTCAATGGTTAAGATTGTAAACGTCTGATTAAATGATGGAGTTCAAATCTAAGTACTGTCAAGGTACTGCCATATTTGGCCTTCAATACTTAACTGTACAGTTGTACTGTATGAATAAGATAATTGTAATAATTTGCCAATAAATTTGTAAATAATAGAAAAGTATTATCCAGATTAAAAACCAGAATACTTTTGCAGATCAGTTTTATAAAGTCAGACCCCAAAAAAATTTATAAGTATTTTATAATATAAAATAATATTTGATCAGATGTATTGCTGTTTATTCTTATTTTTAATTCTTATTTGTATTATTATTATGATTATTATTATTATTACCCCCAGAATTATAAAAAATATATGAAGATTTAATAAAGTGCAAAATATGCAAATTGCACAGCATGGACCTGACCTACAGTACATCAGACAACGGTTGTCACGACGTCTGAAAAAATAGAGGAAGGAAACAAACACTGTTTATATTACACATACACTCTATCTAGTCCACTTCTGCTCTGTCCACGAGATAATGCTGTAAGTAACTACAACCTTCTTCAAGACTTACAATTTCTTTTCTTTACATGGACATTATACACACACTAGAGCAACAATTTGGTGAAATCTCTTGTGTACTTACTCTCAGAAACATTACAATGTTGTTGGAGTTTGCTGGTTTTCTTCACTTGATCTTTCTGATACATGCTCAAGGTACCGTCTCTTTTTTCCTCTAGTGCTTTATATTTGTTTTGGATCTTTTGATAGATAGATCATTTATCTCAGAGGTAAATACACAAACTAAAACGTAGTTTAAAAAATCAATTTATTTATCAATGCAAGAAAATCAATAAATTAATTGGTAGCACTATATGGACAAAATATTGGAACACCTGACTTTTTTCATCCATGTGGTTCTTCTTTAGGCTGTTTTTTTTTTCCAAACTTGAAGGCGCACAATTGTATTGGATGTCTTTGGTAGCACAATGAAATTACGATAATAAAGTTCTGGCCTGCTGGAGTATCTTTCTCTTGAGAACAATTCCTCTTTGAAAAGTACGCGATAGAAACTTGTCTGTGTCCATTTTTAAGCTGCATTTGAGCAAAAGCAGCCTCTAAGGCCACAAAATCTTTAATAGGTCACAGAATCTGGTGCAACAATGGCGTGGCTGTACTTCAGCTACTGCTATTAATTTATTCCTGTAGAGCTACCACTTGGTAATTTCGACTTTATGCTCATATTTCTTTTCTCAGAATATTATTTTGTGTGGCACTAAAACATCATCATAATAATATGATAGTAAATCTAGACAAAAAATAACTTTGAACCTTGAATGAGTTGTAGAACAAACAGTCTACATGCAGTACAATTAGTGTATACTGTATTTCCTCTCTCTTACTCTCTCTCTCTCTTTCACTCTGTGTGTGTGTGTGTGTGTGTGTGTGTGTGTGTGTGTGTGTGTGTAATTATGCAGTTTTTTCTCCTCAGAAGACCTGGCCTGTAAGATGTGTTGATGAAAGCATCTGTACATTAGAAACCATGCATGTGTTCATCAATTGCTCTTACACACACAGCAGCATCCACACTGTGATCTGGTTCAGTCCTAAACAGAAAAATAAATGGAAGATAGAAAATTATCCAGAGGATCTGGCTTTGGACTTTGACTTTGCCGGCCGTGTCAGTCACACTGAGACCCTAAACTCCAGCACTCTGACAATAAGAGACGTGAGACTGCGAGACTCTGGAGAATATCGCTTCATGCTCGTCGCAGCAAACGGAGAGAAATATCTCAGCTCATCAGCCGTGAATCTGACAGTAACAGGTTATAAATTATCCAAATAAAATACTGACGTATCATAGATTGTGTACAGGATTTATTTATAACCAAGTGAAACTATACTATCACTGTATATAGTAAAAAATTGTATAACAGTACAGGATTGTGTATAGCAGTACAGCATTTTATAAAACAGAACAATAGTGTGTATAGAAAAATAGTATTGTGTACAGTAGAATAGTATTGAGTATTGCAGAAAAGTATTGTGTATAGCGGTACATGATTGTGTATAGCAGTACATCACTGTGTATAGTAGTACAGGATTCTGTAGCAGTACAATATTGTATAAAATACTACATTGTTGTGTATAGCAGTACATCATTGTGTATTGATATAGTACGCATTATTGATACAATAATGCGTACTGCAGTAGCGGATTGTGTATAACAGTACAGTTTTGTGTATAGCATTTTACACTCCTTACCCAATCAAAAGCAGCATGTTGTACAAATGCTGTAAGTGTGTTTAGACTTGCAGGTGAAGGTACACCCCGGCATCATGGAGCAGCCATTAACGCTCACCTGCAGCACCCATTGCAGACTGACTACGAACTGGATTACCTGGTGGAAGAACGGCATACGTTTGAGTGCTCTCCAAAATTTTGAGCCTCTTAATCTAGCTGGTGCTGGTGAAGGAGGCAGCTACTCCTGTTCAGTCAAAACCAAAGTGAATTATATTCATTCCCCTGCATACTGTGAGTATAAGGTCTGGTCTTCATCTGTAATTCTTTACTGCATATAAAATGTGCTAGAGTGCATTTTCTGCACCCTTGTCCAGTTCAACACCAAAATATAACAGCTGAGCAGGAACAGCTTGGCAGTTTTAGGATTTAAATTCACAACTTTCTGTTCGGCATCTCAAACTATTCTCCTAAAACGCCTGACTCTTGCAGGTGTTTCGGAAAAGGATTGCTGGACTGTGACTTATGCTCAAAGAAGAGTGTGTGCTTTAAAAGGTTCATCTGTGAACTTCCACTGCACTTATTCATATCCCAGTGGACAAAAAGTCAATGAAAGCTACTGGACGTTCAATCAGAAAGCCGTGAGACGTTTAGAAGAGTTTGCAGGTCGTTTGGAGTTTGTCGGAGATAAAGTGAATAACTGCACTTTAAGGCTGACCGACCTTAAAGAGAGCGACTCAGGAGATTACCGCTTTCACTTCACCACCCCACACAGAGCCTTCAGTAGCTCACTCTGGGTCCAGCTGATTGTTACAGGTGAATACATTTCTGTTTAAATGTAAAACAAAAATGTCCATACGGTATTTCTGATCATTTGTTTCTATTGTAGATGTTCAGGTCAGGGTGAATTCTACTAAAGTGTCTGATGGACAGACAATAATTCTGAGCTGTATTACCAGCTGTACTCTTCCTCACCATATGTTCAGCTGGTACCAGAATGGCAAATACATAATGAACAAACCCACCAAACGCAACAATCTTTATCTGGATGAACCTAGCTACAACGATAGAGATAAATACACATGTGCTGCAAGAGGTAATCTGACTCTTTATCCATTTCTGTGGAAATCTTTAAGTCATTTGTGTTAAACAATACACCTCAATGTTTTGATAATGGTGATGATGAGCATTGTGTTACAATTTCCCAGTATCCTCCATAAGTATTCAGTCAGGTTGAGTCCATAGCATATGATTTTCATCACTTTTTTCCTGATCAGTCAAAACGATAAACTAGCTTTTGATAGAGGGGGGCAATACATGGAAAGACTATGTCTATCAGGAGATTCCTCATAAGATGAAGTCAGAATCATCCTGCTCTAGTCTCTACAGTTTTACTTACAGTTCATGCATCTGATTAGTCGGATGGCTTTCTAAACCTTACACTCATTGTTATGTTGCCAAAATGCCCACAAACATTCCCTCCTGAAATATCCTTTACTGGATTCAGCTTTATTCCTAACTTTAACAAAGATCTGACAATGCAGACTATGTCCAAATGAAAAAAAGCTCACTTCATAAATTCATCATAAATTAGGCATCAATCACAGGCGGACATACAAATATTAGAAAAGTTGCAATTTCATAAAAAAGAGTAGTTAGTACATCATACACAAAGAGTATATAGTAAATAGAATTTATATAAAGAGAGAGAGAGAGAGAGAGAGAGAGAGAGAGAGAGAGAGTCAGTTTTTTCCAAATCCACTATATGTAAAAAGATTTACTGAAATATAAAGATATTCGATATAAGAAATAATAGAAATTGAGCCATTATTGGTTGTGTTAAAATACTTGAAAGTTCTGTCATTAGGAGACACAGCGATACATTAAGTAAAGCAAACACTGAATTGGAAACAATCCAAAAAACAGGCTGGAGAGATCATACCTAGATACCAGATAGAAAAGTAAAATGTGAACTAAGATGAATATGGCTTTAGCAGAGTGTGAGAGTATTACTAGTGTTACTAAATTTAACATTATGTGTTTGCTTCTCTGAAAAGTCATTGAAGCCAAGAACATCACAGCAGGTTCAGAACATGATTGGTGGTGGATTCAGCATGCTATATATGCAGCAGTGGGATTCCTTTCAATATCAATTCTGATTTTTGTGATTCAGCTTATCAGGTGAGTGCTGGGAGGAAATATATATAGTCAAGCTCCTGATGAGCACATGACATACAAATATGCAAATCACTGTCTAGAATGACTTACTGTAGAATTAAGAATTATACTGGACATAGTAAGGACTATAAACAAATATTCTGGTAAATTTAACATGAAAGATCTCAGGTGGTCTGTACAGAGCTTTGACCTTAACCCCAATGATCAGCTTTGGGATGAGCTGGAACATAGACCACGTTCCAGGTCTCCTCACCAGACATCAATCATCGTACTAATGCTTTTACAATTAAATCCCTCAAAGCCATGTTTAAAAATATGACACATATTTATATAGGTCTTAAATTTCACACTTAATAGTCTTTAAAAGTTTTCAATTGAACATGGTATAAAATGCAGACCTTGTGTATGATTTTTTTTGGGGGACTATGACTGGGCATCGACTTTTACATCAGATATTCCAAAACAAGTGCTAACATGCTAAAGTTTTTCATTATGCTTTCAGAATGACAAGCAAAAATAAAACATACACACACTCTATGGCCTATTTTTGATGCTCATCCTAGAAGCATAATGATAACCTTAACATTTTAGCTCTTGTTTTAGAATATCTGATGTAAAAGTTGATGCCAGGTCATAATCCACAACAAAAAATCATACAAAAGGTCTGTAGTTAATATCATGTCAAATTAAAAACTTTTTAAGACCATTAAAAGTGAAATTCAAAACCTATATCAAGACATAAAAAACACAAACACATACACAAATACATTATTAGCAATTGTCCTTAACCAAGCCTTAAAATAATTATTTTTAAACCCAGTATCGATAAACTTGCAATTTTTTGCATTTAGATTAAACTACATCTGTTATACTTCTGTGGTACAATCCACAAGAGATCTGCACAAATAACAGAAAGCTGATTTTCTGTTGCATGTTGGTCTAATTTTTTGTTTTAATAGAGCAAATTAAGTATACTTGGATTAGCGAAAGAAAGAACTACACCCATGGAAACAAACAAAAAACATCCAGAACTTTTAACACCTGTTTTAAATTATTTAAGACCTAGAACAGCGAATTGAAGACTTTTTATGGTCTGAATTTTTATTTTGAAATCTAAAACCGTAAAACCCCATGGAAATCCTGCTACATACACTATATAGACAACCGTATTGGGACAACTGACTTTTCCAGCCATATGTGTTTTTTCCCTAAACTGTTAACACAAATTTAGAGGCACACAATTTTGGATGCAGTAGCATGAAATTTCCCTTCACTCAAACTAGGAGACCCGAACCTGTTCTGGCATGACAATGCCCAAGTTCCCAAAGCCAGCTATATGAACATATTGTTTACATAATTTGGAGTGGAACTCTTTTGAACAACTTTGGGATATATTGGAATGCTGTCTGCATGCCAACCCTCTTCACCCTACATCAGGCCCTTGTGTTAAAATATGAGCAAAAATCTCCACAAGGACCCTATAAAATCTAGTGAAACATCTACTTGAAAGAGTGGAGGGTATCAAAACAGCAAATGGAGACTAGATGTGAAATGGGAGGTTTGAAAAGTAAATACAAATCGTGTGGTCCGTTGTCCACAGACTTTTGTCCAAATAGTGTATGAAATGTATGTGAGTGTTAGTGCTTATAAAGCATTATGGGTTTTTTTGGTACAGATGACTCATGTATGATGTTGTGTGGTGTGTTTGGGGTATTTTGTATATATTTTGAGCAGTATGATGTTGATGTTGCAGAAAGCTGCTCTATCTGAAAAGTTATATGAACAAATAGAGCATGATACATTAGTCTAGATATAACAGATATGATTTAATACAATAGATTCAAATAATCTTTAAACCATGCTTATTTACTTAATTTAATAAGACAGAGAGTGACTTATTAATTATTTCGTGTCACCAGGTTGCTCCGGTAGCTCAACAAGATCAGACGAATTTGTCTAGTTGTAAAATTTAATCAGATTTTTTTTATAGAAACATAGAACTGAATTGACAAGAACAGACACATACATATACATATACAGACACAAGTATATAAAACAGGAAACCACATAGCATTGCTCACATTCAGGCACAAAGCAGCTGAGTAAGCAGGAAATGTAGTAAATATAGTCCTGTCCAATTTGAAGCAACTACAACATAAAAGACAACAAATAAGATATATATATATATATAAAACTATAGAAAAAACTAATGAAAATGAGTTTTATCTTTTACATTGCAATGATCAATGATTTTCTTTGTGTGTTCAGAAGGGCAAAACGAACCAAGAATGATACAGATACTCAGGTATGAACTTTCTTTAAGCTCGCTATTGTTTAACTTTTCTGTTTTAAAAGAATCTTCTTTCTGTTCTTAAAAATTTTCCCTCCTAGTGTATTACAAACCCTGTAGTTGACATATACACCAGTCTGGACCCAAAGACCATGTCTCCCACTTATGATGTTCTTAGTGTAAGTATTTGTTTTGATACTGTGAGTAAGTAAAGCCCAATTCATTATATAATTCCCTGTCCTTCACTTTAGCTACTCTAAGAAAGCATACTGATCTGGGACAAATATAGATGTATGGTTAACACATTTAAGGGGGTGGGGGGAGGGGGTGTTTATTTGTGACAGTTTCCGACATTGCTTCATCATTTTGCGCCTTTGAGGAGAAAATAGTTCAATACTGTACATGGACACTTGTTTCTGAGATTCCTCCAGATGCATTTGCTACAGTAAATAAGGTGTCAAAAAGGTTTTGAGGTTAAGGTCTAAAATGGTCTCTACACCTTTTTCTTTGCTATATTAGAATTTTCAGGCTGTAGAGGTTTCACTAACAGACACCTACACTTCTCTAAGCCCTGCAAACCGGTCCTCTGATTACTGCACACTATTTGATTATTCAAGGTAGGATGTTCTCAGCCACCCACACACAATACACTGAAACATGCAACTTTAGAGGAAAAAAGAACACTGTCCTACTTATAACCCTTTCCTGCGAGTGCATACTATTAAGGGCCCAAGCAACAAAGATATAACATGGATACATGTTAAAAATACAAGTTAGAAATAAACAAATAAATAAATAAAGCCTAAAAAAATCATAGCAAAACTTTTTTTTTTTGTCACAGTGATTATAGCACAAGTGTGCATAGCCTGTATTTACTACTACTTTGTTAAATCTTTGTTTATTTTTATTTATTTTTTAAATATAGCGCTTATATGAGTCTAATAAACTTCAATGAACTTTATTTTATGTTTCCTTTCAAAATAATTTCTGGTAAGGAAATCTCCTATACACTGCCCCCACATAAAACAGTCCTCAACAAATCCCCCAAATAAAAAAAAGGGATTTAGATCTGGGCTCTGACTTTTAAAAAAAAATAAAATTTCCTTTGTAGCAATTTCTTTGTTAACTTGCGTAATGTTTTTTGGAATGTATAGAAATGAGGACATAGTAAGCAGTTAAAAAAAAAAAACCTAAAAAAAAACCCCTCTTTCCTTCTCTTTTTATTGTAAATTGCCAACACACTACTCGTGATCCATTCATAAAACAGCACTCAACCACACCCCCCTACAATTTCATTTTTTTTTTTAGTTATTTGTAAAATACATACATTTTCCTCTTAAACACACATATACACACATGCATTTTGTTACTTTTACAGTGCATACACATGAAATTATGCAAGATGTGTACAATTCCTATAAGTAAAGAGGAAGTCTGTAGACCTACATCCTCTATTTGAGCCCCTATTACACAAAAAAAAAAACTCTTTTTTTGGTCTACACATTTTGTGTATGTTGAAATGTCAAAATGATGAGGATGTGCCAATGTCCACAAGTTTAGAATGTGCTTTTTCCATCCCATTACAAATCTAATCCTCAGGCCAATTAACTGGGCAGAGTCCCAAATCTCCAAAATCTTGTCCTATAGCAAATAATAGAAATTAAAACAAATTCATTGCAAACAGTGTGTCTGTGGTGCTCAGAACTACATTTTTCATAAAAAAAAAAAAACAAAAAAAAGTGAGATCTCAGCCTGAGAGATGTGAAGGCAGTAGCTCAAGTGGACAATCACTTGTTCATCGATGTACACAAGCTTTTATTGTTTTGTTGTTCTTGTTTTACATTTGTCTGCCTTCAAAACTAAAACAGACAAGCTGCAATTACATCTGTTACTCCCTGCCTTACATGACAGCTAGACTTCAAAAATAAGAAACTGAGATAACACGAAGAGAAACCCTGTAACATTTACACTACTAAGGTTTAATCTGATTTTGTTTGTTAAGGATGATGAGACACCAGCAAATGCATTCGGCACTCGCATCCGGTCAGGTAATAACCTTATTTATTAGCGATGTACTGTAATCTCTTTGTGAGCAATAATAATGTACTGTTAAAGGTATAATAGCAATATCAAGAATACAATATACACAGATGAGGCATAACATTACACTAACAATCAGGCATAACATTATGACCACCTGCCTAATATTGTGTTGGTCCTCCTTTTGCTGGCAAAACAGTTCTGACCCATCGAGCATTAACAGCATTAACTTCTTCAGCAGTTTGAGCTACAGTAGCTCGTCTATTGGCCTTCTCACATGCATCAATGAGCCTTGGCCGCCCATGACGCTCTGACCCAGTCGTCTAGCCATCACAAAATAGCCCTTGTCAAACTCGCTCAAATCCTTATGCTTGCCCATTTTATCCTGCCTATAATGCCATGATGTTATGCCTGATCAGTGCATACTGCATAATGTATATATGTTGTTGTGAGTATATGTGTGATGTAGAAATGATTTGATGTTGATGCTAGCAGTTTGAGCTGCAGTAGCTCGTCTGTTGGCCTTCTCACATGCATCAATGAGCCTTGGACGCTAATGACGCTCTGACCCAGTCGTCTAGCCATCACAAAATAGCCCTTGTCAAACTCGCTCAAATCCTTATGCTTGCCCATTTTATCCTGCTTTTAACACATCAACATTGAGAACACAATGTTCACTTAATGCCTAATATATGCACACACTAACAGCTGCCATGATGAAGAGATAATCAGTGTTATTCCCTTCACCTCTCATATTGGTATAATGCCATGATGTTATGCCTGGTCTGTGCATAACTGCATAATGTATATATGTTATTGTGAGTATACGTGTGATGTAGAAATGATTTGTTGTTGATGCTTAACCCCATTATATGGAGAGAGAGAGAGAGAGAGAGAGAGAGAGAGAGAGAGAGAGAGAGAGAGAGAGAGAGTAAACATGATTGTCTTACATTGATTGTTGAGAGCAGTAATCAATAGTTTATTACATTCTATTACCAGTTTTATTTTTTTTTCTCTTTTAGGTTGCAAAATCTTCAGCCGGTGCAGAACTAAAAGAATCCTCAGGCTCAATGTATGAAAATGTAGTACTCAAAATGTAGAACTGTTAGACTGCACCACATTCATTGCATAATTTCTTTTGAGTTTGCATGTGATATTATAGCAGTATAGAAACTGTTGGTATTTTTTTGTTTGTTGACAATTAAATTGAAAAAATAATAAAAATTAATAAAAAGAGTCAACACTAGAATAAAAACGGATTGCAAACAGAGTCAGCTATAGGTCTTAAGCATATTATTATAAATATATATCTTTATATTAATGTACATTCAAAGAATATATACCAGGTTACTGTAATATTATATTTATAGTTTTTTAAGACTGTGGTGAGACCTGCTATGTTGTATGGTTTAGAGACAGTGGCATTGAGTAAAAGACAGGAAGCTGGATTCAGTAAAGGATTTAAAAAATGAGTTTATTAGAGGGACCCCACATGTAGGACGTTTTGGAGACAAGGTGAGGGAGGTGAGATTGAGATGGTTTGGACATGTGCAGAGGAGGGACATGAGGTATATGGGTAGAAGAATGCTGAGGATGGAGAAAAAAAGGAAGACCAAGGAGGAGGTTTATGTATGTGGTGAGGGAAGACATGCAGGTCGTTAATTTGAAAAAGCCAGATGTAGAGGACAGAGGGGGTATGGAGACGGATGATCCGCTGTGGCGACCCCTAATGGGAAAAGCCGATCGAAGCAAAAGAAGAAGACAAAGATGAGATTAACTGTGCATACATTGTGTATAATTTATACATAATTTTGGTTCTGTTTTATATATAAAAAAATTGCTCAATGGATTGACCATTAAAAACTTAATATTTTGTCCATCCCTCCTTTTTGTCCAGGAGTTTACCTTAGGATATTTTTGTAATGCATGACCAATTCAAAAAGCACCACAAAGAATTACTTCACACAGATTTAGAACCCAAATTACGTTTTTTAAAATTTAACAACTGATTGCTCAAGTTACATACTTGTGCCATGTTGAGCCATGGTCTGAAACATTGCATGGCTTAAAGAACTGAGTAATCAAGCATAATTAATATAATAATTCTATATCCAGAAAGAAAAAAAAATCTTCAGAAGTAGGTATGAAACTAATGTAGTAGGACGTATTTCCACTAGATGGCAGTGTTTTTAATATGTTAACAAACAGCTTGAGCCCAGGGGGGAAAGAGCAGGAGCTACATGTTTTAGTTTTTCAGGCTCTGCTGTAGTTTACTGTAGTTATGCCGGAGGTGAGAAGTAACCAAGAACAAATACTTAGTTACTTTACTTAAGTAGATATTTCTGGTATCAGTACTTTACTTCCCTTTTATTTTTTCCAGACAATTTTTTAAACATTTTTTCCTACTATTATTTCCTGGTTATCACAGACAACAGACATAGACTAGTTTATGAAGGAAATATATATATATATATATATATAAAAATGGACTCCACCGAAAAATTTGTTTGCATGACTAAACATTTGTTTTACTGACGCACCAAGTCTCAAATTAAACACCAAAATCCACCATGATGCACACATCCTCTGGGGTCGTTTTGTGAAATCTTTTGCTCATAACAACGAAACAATCTTTTTTTTCGATCGTACAGATAAGAGCAATACGTCATTTGAATTTGTAAAGGGTCTACTTTTATTCGTATTCACTCATAATAACAACAAAAAGTTGAGCTTTTGTGAAATGAAGACGACAGACAGGGGGCGCTCTATGCTGTCTCTGTCATCTTTCTTCACAGACACAATAATATAACAACCTGAATCTCAGAGAATATTTGCCTCACAGACATAATAAATATATGAATAGAAAACTTAAAATGTCCTTGACCTATATGTCTTTAGATACACCAATTCACATCGACCAAATATTACCTGATTATGTAATCCGTATGAAAGTTAGAAGAGGTACAGTTTCTCTGGTATCACCAAATTAACCGTTACATAGTAAAAATTCAGTTTCGTGTACTGCAGATTTATGTATCTTAAAACACCATAAATAACAAGGATATTTTGTCTTCATGCTCTATGTTGAGTATGGTTTCACTAGAATAAATAAACATTTGCATAAAGCATTCATATTTTTCCATGCCCATGTTGATTATAGTATTAAAAAGGTGAAAAGTATTAATTTAAGGTACATTTGGATCATTATAATCCCCTTTTAAGTGATTAAAATTGTCACATTCCATTTGAAATTATATTTAATAATGGGCAGTTGTTGGACGCTGATGACGAAGTTGTCAGTCACTGCCTGACACAGAACCATTTTATCTTGAATGAGTCCCTGATTTAAATTAAAAGGAATTTATTTAATTCAGGATTGAGGAAAACTACAATTCAATTCAATTAAAACATCAAGCACACAGAAAAATTAAGGCAACAGGAAAAGAGAAAAAAGAGCTTACAAATGCTATATGTATGTACAAAATTATAAACGCAACCCTTTGTTTTTGCCCTCAAAGATTTAAGACTTTTTCGATGTACACAAAAGTTCTAATATTCTGTCTAAATCTGTGTCATTGAGCACTTCTCCTTTGGCGAGAGAATGCATCCAACTCACAGATGTGGCATATCAAGATGCTGATTAGACAGCATGATTATTGCACAGATGTGTCTTAGGCTGGCCACAATAAAAAGCCACATTAAAATGTGCAGTTTTATCACACAGCACAATGCCACAGATGTTGCAAGTTTTGATGGAACGTGCAATTGGCATGCTGACTTCAGGAATGTCCACCAGACAGACCTGTTGCCCGCTCTACCATAAGCCGTCTTAGATCTTTGAGATTAGCTTAATAAAAATGGGACAAAAACAAAAGTGTTGCGTTTATTATTTTGTTTAGTGTAGAAAACAGAGAAGAAAAAGAATGGAAATGGCAGATAGAGTCATGGTGTGACATTTTCTGCACTGTGGGCATAACATTTTGTGTCTCTTGCACTTTCCAGAGAGAGCTCTGTGATGGTGTGTGTAGGTTGGTATGAGGTCATGGCATTAGCCAATTTTCTGTCTGCGAAGGGGTGACTTCAGAGCGAGTAACACTGTGGGCAGTTGAAGTATCTCTCTCTCCCTTTTTCTTTCTCTTTCACTCTTTTTCTCTCTCACTCTATCTTTTAGTAGGACACAAAGGACCGTTGTGAGCTGTTGTTTTTCATAGAAGTGCTGGCTGTGTGTTAAACCATAAAGGGTTTGATTTCAGCACTTGCTGGGATTAATAGTTAGTTTACACATAGGTTTTTTTATAAAATGGGACAAATTTGCATTGTTAAAGGTAAAATATAAAAATATAATCATTTGATAAAGTGGTAGCTCACTGGTTAAGATATTGGAGTTCTCATTAAAAGCTTCTGAGTTTCAATCCCAGTACCAACAAGCTGCTGCTTCTAGGCCCTTAACCCTCAACTGCTCAGACTTGTGACTAAATATGACTAAATATGAGATAATCATAAGCCGCTTTGGATAAGGGCATGCGCCAAATGCCGTAAATATTTAAACATACTATAAATGTATCTATTTTGACGACACTTAATAATGCTGTGGTATTAAATCAAATACTCAAATACCAAAAAAAGTCAAGTAGATAAATTCCAGCATTGTAAAACCTCATCCGAAGACTCTTCAGCATTCTTTTGGCTTCTCTTTCGGTTTTCTTTTTGACCGGGTTACATCTGTCCTCCTCATCTCATGCGTCTGTTTGTACTAAAGGTGTTTATCGGGGAAAAAGTCTTAGGAACACAGAGTTCGCTGGATGCAGCAGAGTCCATGCCTGGTGTTGCACTATGCAACTACTATGTTCATTCATTTATCTTCAGTCAGTGTCACTGCATTATAAAGTTTGGAGCTGCTTAAATTTTGGAAAAATAAAATATATAAAATATATACAGTATCTCACAAAAGTGAGTACACCTCTCACATTTCAGCATACATTTTAGTATATCTCCTCAAGTGATAATACTATAGAAATGAAACTTGTATATATTTTAGAGTAGTCAATGTGCATCTTGGATAGCAGTGTCTTCTAAAAATAACTTAACTTACAGCCAATATTGTAAAAATTGCTGCCAACAAAAGTATACAGTATATATAGTATACTGTATATACTGTATACTATATATACTGTATATATAGTATAGTATTATCTCTTAAGAAGATACTAAAATGGTTGCTGAAATGTGAGGGGTGTACTCACTTTTGTGAGATACTGTATGTCATTAGAACTATATCTTGTAGTAGCTGCTTGTGGGAGTGTGTGGGATAATTACACTTTCCATAGTCCCTTTGGTGTCTACTGATTTGCTGCTGCTAAGCAACAGCATTATGCTTTTGCTAATGTGAACTAGCTAGTCCACCAGACTACGCAATGAATTTTACACAATGCATTTAATGAGCCAGAGATATTTTGGCAGAGGAACTGATTTGCTGCTGCTAAGCATCAGCATTCTGCTTTTGCTAATGTGAACTAGCTAGTCTACCAGTCCACGCATTGAATTTTACACAATGTATTATATGAGCCAGAGATATTTTGGCAGCGAAACTCAAGGCAGCCTAGCGTTAGTGTTAGCATTGGAATCTTAGCTAGGAAGAACATTCAGTGTTAGCAAACATGACTTAGCAAAAATATAATAATAATTTAACTGCCTACATTGCAGTATCCAGGCTTTTTCTCTTTTTTCCTCTCTGTTTCTCTCTCTCTCTCTTTGTCTCTCCTAATAATATCCTCTACTATGGCAAGAAGATCAGTCAGCTAGTAAAATGTGTATATGTATAATACAAAATGTGTATGTGTATAAATAAATAAATATATATATATATATAAAGTAAGCAAGCTGTGGGTTAGGGTTAGGGTTAGGGTTCTATCTATATAGCTAGCTAGCTAGCTATATAGATAGATATTTAAAACAAGGGACAATCTCACTATACTATGTATGCATACACATACAGTAGCATTTGACTTATTAATTTTTAATCATTATGTTTTAATTCGCACCATTTTGAGGTTTCTGAGCATTTTTGTTGACTCCCACTCCCTGTTTTTTCTCCATTCAAGGAACTCTTTATAACCCTTCATTTGTCCTTCTGAGTGACAACAATGATGAATGCAAACAGCTCTTTCTTTCTCTGTTTGACTTCCTCACTGAACATTCTTCTTTCATTAATTAAGAGGAAGCTGGTGGGTGATTTATTTGAGAACCTGATATGTGTGAGTGCAACTGAATGTGACTATCCGGCTGTGTAGAGAAAGTTGGAACAGGTGCATGTGCGTCATGAATGAAACATAAGTGAAGTGAATTGAATGAGTGACAATGTGGGCCAAAGAAATGGCACATATGGGGTGAGAAAAAAAGGGGGTTTTGTGAAATTCGTTCATTTATTTTTGGTTTATTTCCTTTCTCTTGGTTTCATGCATTTTATAAATTTGTCAATTTCTATTCAGTATTTATTTAAGTACTGTATGAGTATATTTCCTCCACCCTTTTCCCTGACTCACTCTCTCAAATCCAGAGTTTACTTTAACCACCGCAGTATAATATTCTAGAATAGCACCATGTCCTGAATTCTTTAATCCCTATTATACCATTTTTTTTCCATTTATGTTATTATAATTGTTATTATAAAAGTTATACTGCTGTGTTGATGTGGTACTGTCTACAAAAAAAAAAAAACCCTCTCACTCTATGTCAGTCAACAGTGTGTAACTTCTATGCCAGTTTATAATCTATTAAAATAGCACCTACTCCATATGTTAAAATTGAATGTTCTAGGTAATAAATTCGTTCAATATATTATTTTATAGTCAATTTCCTGCTAGTACTTGCTGGAATAAAAGAGTTGTGAGGCAGCAACACAACATGTACCTGCTTTGCCATTATGCCACAAATTGATAAACTCAACCTCAAACCTCAATTATTAAAGACACAATATTTTGGGTGCTAGGTATAAGAGTACAACAAGGTACACTCAAGTCTTAGCTAGTTCGATTTATAGATGCTAGCAAAAATAATGCAGCACAAAAAAAAATTCTATGATCTATAACTAATTGAATTGTCCACATTGCATTCCTCTCTCTCTCTCTCTCTCTCTCTCTCTCTCTCTCTCTCTCTCTCTCTCTCTCTCTCTCTCTCTTTCTCTCTTTTTTCTTTCTCTTTCTCTATCCAACTCTCTCTTGATATTTTTCTATACTTAATTGAATTTGAATTGAATTTCTCTGATCGCTTTATAAGGCTTCATTAGCATTTCAGCAAGGTTTTATACAAATGTGAAATGATCCAGTCTGTTTTCATGAAACACACCATTTATGGATAAAGTGAATCACACTTGTATAGGAGGTCTTTGTAGGCTGTACCATTACAATGTCACCTCTCTGGGTCCAGACCTGTTCCAGCATTACAAGTGCCCTCTGTACAGACTGAGGTCCAGGAACACATGGTTTGCTGATGTCGGAGTGTAAGAGCTCTAGTGGCCTGCACTGACTGCACAGAGGCCTGGCCTCAACCTCTGTGAATGTTTTTATGATGAATTGAAAGGCAGACAGGACACCAGGCCTCATTGCCAGACATCAGTGCCTGTCCTCACTAATGTTCTGTTGGCTGAATGAGCACAAATCCCCACAGCCACACTTTACAGATGATCAGAGTTTATTAGAACAGCAGTGAGGAGATTAAATCTGGAAGATGCTCAGAATGCATAAGATGTGATAGTCTGGCATGCACAAACTTTTGATCATATAGTATTACACAACACTGTACTGTTATCACGGTGGGAGGTGGTAGGTCAGTGGTTAGGGTACTGGACTTTGGATTGGAAGGTCACAAGTTCAAATACCACCACCAAGCTGCCACTGCTGGGCCCTTGACAGCACAAAAAAAAAACATTCTATGATCTATAGCTAATAAAGGGCGACTTCTGGAATATGTCCTGGAAGTTTTAAAAGGTCAAATTTTATTTGTCACATAAACATACCTAAAGAGTACGACATGTAAACATGAAAAATAGAAATACAATATAAAAGTAAAACAACTAAAGTACAGTAATGTAAAAATAAATACAATAAATTATAAAAGTAAAAAAGTGTATATATATATATATATATATATGTGTGTGTGTGTGTATAGACAATTAAACATTACATTTAAAACACACACACATGAACACGAGGAAGCCTGTTATCGAAAAAGGAAATCATGAGACACCAGAACAGTGGATTCGATTATAAAGAGACAGGTCACGCTTCATAAACAAAAGAATTGGGAAAATTAGTCTTTTCTATAAACATAACCTTATCAAATGAGCTGCTTTGAATATTTTAGTTGAAGATCTCCTGAGAGTTTCACACAACAACCTTTTTGAAAGATATCAGAGGAAAATGACCCAGTCTGGCTAAATAAATAAACAAGAAATAAACACACTTTACAACCATGGTGAGCAAAAAAAAAACATCTCAGAACTGTGTACAGGGTTAAAAAAAAAAAAAAAAAAAAAAGGTTGGGTTTAAAAAAGGGGCGGACCCAAGGAACTTTCC
>MU574226.1:1168229-1171195 GCA_024362625.1 Silurus asotus | reverse complement strand
TATATATATATATATATATATATATAATACTTATGGAAATATAATCTATTTAATAGATCTGAAATCCTTTTTGTCTTGATGCTGATAATTATATATTCATTTATGAAATTAATTTATTAATTTATTAATTTATTGCATTATTTGGGTCAATTTCAATGTATTGCACTACAAAGTTAGCATCAGTTTTGCTTCTCTATTGACTATCATGAATAAACTGACCCTGTCATATCCTAATTAATCTGGGTCTTTCCATATTTTCCCCCTGGATGTGTAGAGGCGTTCTTTGGTGTGTGATCTGTTCTCTGTGCTACTGCTTGTGTTCTTTGGTAGCAGTGTTTTCTGGGAGAAGTGATCACTGGTCCTTTGTTTGGAGTGAGACAGTGTGGGATTAGTTTTTCCCATTAATAACAAGATTTTTCAAAAGACAAGGATTTGAGTCAGGAAATGATTTCATAGGGATTGCAAGAGTCACTTGCAATCTCTTCATGTCTCTTGTTCTCTCGCTCACATATGGACAGCTATGTCTAAATTGTGACATTGTTTAATATATTGACGTATTTGATACCACATTCATCCAAGTAGCTAAACTTTAAATAACCCTTTTCAGGCATTCTTTTTAGAGCAAATGATTCCTTAATGGTTCTTAAGACATTTGTTTGAAATGCTCCTTTATTGCAGAGTATCTCATAGAAATTTCAAGGGTTCTCCCAGGGGTAATTCGTCTACTGTGGAAATTGGGGCATCAAGGCCCATCTTTAGCTATTAGCCACATTTTAATCTTAATAAATAAATTCTATATATTCTTATCAATACTATACAAATGTTATTTAGAGTACCTCTGAATGAATAACTAATGACTTTTAAAAACATCACATTTTTGTTGATTTGCTTGCCTTTCTAGATGTTGAGAAAACATGGATCTGCACATTGATCTCCCCATTTAGCACCATAGGGTTATTATTAAACTTTTTATTTTAAAAATAGGACTTTTAACAAGCACCATGATGTCAGTGCACCATGCTTCGGAGTGGAAAAGGTTGCCAGATTTGGCTGGTTTACAATACTCCATAGACACCAAGTCTTGTTTTAAAGCAAATAATGTAATATAAATCTAATTCATTTCCACAAACAAAGTGTAAGACATTCTGTCTAAACACTTCTAGCTTTTCAAAACGCCTCAGTTTGTTTGGCTAGATTCCAATCTGTGGTTTCGGTTTTCACATGTAGTTGGGTTGGAAATAAAAAAAAACCCTGGCAGCCATTTTGAATGGTTGGATCAGCTCATCTGAGTGAACCTCTCTGGCAATGGGAATCATACCTACTATATAGAGCTCAGTGGAAGGTACACATAAAACTCTAAAAATGGGCTGCCTGACTGTACGCTGGGTTACTGTATGCTGTTCTCAGTACGACCAATTATCGTACTGCTTTAAAATCTCACCAGACAGTAGCCTATAGCATAAGTCAAGTGTGACAGCCTTTCGACTTAAATTCCTTCGAGGCTATATTGTTATTAATGTTATCCTGCCACACCAAAATCTATGGTCCTGCTCCTGCTGCTACTTTTCCCAGAAGTAGAGCTAAAGGGGTTAGAATTTTTACCTTGCTAAGAGAGGTCTACAATGGCTTCATGTGGTACATTATGGTATGTAGTGTGCTCACAGCAGACTTTATATGGGTCCTAAGTCGCTAATAAGAGGAATGTTAAACTAAATATACACAATAGGTAAGCTTTAGCTTATACATACAATTATAACATTTATATGAAAGTGTGTGTGTGTGTGAGAGAGAAAGAGAGAGAAAGAGAGAGAGAGAGAGAGAGAGAGAGACTGTGACTACATTGAGGAGTGAAACATTAACCCTTTTCTCATTTTATTATGAAGGCAGGGGTCATCTCCGTGGAGTCGTTAATGTGTAAGTGTGTTGAGTTGTGATGTCTGGAGCATGAACCCTTACTCCGCCTATCCAACTCATCATCCACCTGTCACTCTGGTATATTGCTATGGTTACCGCTACTTGTTTAAACAGTTCATGGTAGATTATCTGATTTGTGATTGGTTGGCAGGTGGCCAGATGGGCGGGGCCTCTTTGTGTAATTAACACCATAACTTTTAGCTGTTTTTTGTTCTTTGTATAGGTCTTTGTTGGATTTGAGGAACCTGACCTTTTACTGACACTTTTGTGTGTGTGGGTGTGTGTGTGTGTGTGTGTGTGTGTGTGTGTGTGTGTGTGTGTGTGTGTGTGTGAGTACACAGCAGGTACTGTGATGCTTAAACACTCTACGTTCAAACAGATGGGGACAGCCACAGCGGAAAGGAAAGAGATAAAGTAAAGGAAAAAAGGTGTGAAGTGGTAAAGAATAAATCCACTTTTTTTCACATGAAAAAATTATTTCTAAAGGATGAAGCATCAGAATAATGAATCATGTCTGTTGGTGTGATTGTGCTGCTATTGTGGAGTAGAAATAGGTCCAGTCTGTGTGGTATGTGTGAGGATTGAGGGTGTGCGGATCTCACAACTCAGTTAAAGTCATGATCATTGCATAGTGTGTTCTACAGAGACCCTTATGTTTTAATCAAAAGACAAACTGAAGAACCCCCAGGGACACCAAAACCTTATTAATCAATCTTTTTCCATCAAAGTTGTGTGTAAATGTGTTTCCTTTTTTTGTTACAGACTCTACAAAAAAGTCCTATGAGGAGATACATGAACTTTCTGTAAATACTGTATTTTCATAATTTTCACATTTCTTGTGTGAATGTTAAGACTAAATTAGTTTGTAGATTGTGTGGTAAATATATCAATCACTCTAGTTTTAAAGATAATTATCATAACGCTTTACCCAAATCATTTAGCCTAATAGTATCACATCAATACACCTACAGCTGATCTTTACCTCAATAACTAAACACGGTTTTGTTTTATTTATTAATTTTAGGTTTTTAAATAAAAACTGCAGCACTTTG
>MU574226.1:1158229-1163229 GCA_024362625.1 Silurus asotus | reverse complement strand
AGTTGTGAAGCAAGGATTGACTGGGTATAGAGTTGAATCAAATATTTGAATGAAGACACAACAA
This sequence comes from Silurus asotus, assembly GCA_024362625.1. Taxonomy (NCBI): domain Eukaryota; kingdom Metazoa; phylum Chordata; class Actinopteri; order Siluriformes; family Siluridae; genus Silurus; species Silurus asotus. Next base: position 1,163,165 of record MU574226.1, on the reverse strand, counting down.
GGCATTGATGAATCATGCTAAATCCTTTTTTTTGTTGTTGAATCAAGAGACTTGCTATGAATATCTGCAAGATCTGCATTTAAAACCAAACATAATTTCCAGCTGCATTGGTATCAAGGTCGGTGTAGAAGCTCATAGAGTGGATTACTGTTTGATTACAAAACCAGCAAGCACGGGATTTCCCCAATGACACAACTGACCATTGTTTGTATGCCACAGTTAAAGACTCACCTGGGGATTAATCTGATTCACATACAATTCTACTGGTAAAGACCCAAAAAAAAAAGTTTCCACTTGTTCTATGGGCAAATGTGAAATAAGAAATAAGTTGCAATAAAGGGTAAAGGGATAATGACAATAGGATATGTGTTTTTTTTTATTTTTAGTATTGTGTCAAATTTTTTTTTCACTTTTAGCAAGCAACTGAACTGGACCTGGAATTGGTCAACATAAAGCGGTCTTAAGCAGCATGGACTCTTTAGCAACAAAGACTGTACAACTAGCAGACATTGAAACACCTTAACATTCTGGAACAAGCTGATTATGACGCATTACACGATTAAAGTTTCTCTCTTTCACATTCTCAGTCTTTCCTTTCTGTCATTAGATCTGCTGATGTAAGCGCCGCCCTTTCTGTGCTAAGCTGTTTTATACCTCCTTTAATTTGAGTAAGCCCCATCCACTCACTCCCTGTTTTTTTTTTTTTTTTCTTTACTTGGCATTCAATCTTGGCTGATCCCATCACATATTATTAACTTGATCTATTTATTGCAGTGGCCTTTCATTGGTTGATTCACATCAGTGGATATCGTCCCAGCTTCTCTCATCCGTTCCTCCATCCAACTCCATCTCACCTTCTTAACTTAATACATTTTCTCTTATTGGTTGATTTTTACAAACAGTTTTCAGCCCACCTCAACTTTTACCGTTTCAGTCCTATCTCCATTCCTTGATGCATTAGCAAGGGATAAGTTAAATTTTTTAAAACAATTACTCCTTTATTAAAAGAAAGTATGAAATATACACACATTCGTGAGAAAAGAGGCCAGGACTGGTTTGTGTGTGTGTGTGAGCGTGTGTGTGTGTGTGTGTGTGTGTGTGTGTGTGTGTGTGTGTGTGTGTGTGTGTGTGTGTGTGAACAACTGAGAATGTGTATCTCTCTCCAGGCTATTATCCATGTCAGTGATTTATAGGCCTCTTCCACTCTGACCTCACCTGCATAACACACACACACACACACACACACACACACACACACACACACACACACACACACACACACACACAACTAAGAAGAGAAAATGGCTACACGTGCATGCAAAATGCAACATAGACACATACAAGATTCAGTGATTGCTTGGTTTTACAGGGTTTTTGGTCACTGTGCACAAAGGCGATAAGTGACTGGTTATTGAGAACAGTGGGGATCAGTGATTAGTTGTTGGAAATCAAAGGCAATCACTGGTTTGGCTGTACAAGTACAGTGGTTTTAGTGGAATCAACAGTGATCACTAGTTTGATTTAGGTGATTAGTGGTTATGTGATTTAGTTATTGGCGACAACAACAGTGATCAGTAATGAGTTTTTTTAAACAATGGTGATCAGTGATTGGTCATTGAAAACAATGGTGATCAGTGATTAGTTGCTGAAAACAACAGTGAGCAGTGATGAATTTGTGGGATCAATAGTGATCATTTATTGGTCAGTGGGAACAATGGTGATCAGTGTTTAGTTGTTAGCACCATGGTGTTTGGTGAGGGAACAATGGTGATCAGTGATTCGATTTAATTCAACTTTATTGTTATTGTGCAGAGTACAAGTACAGAGCCAATGGATTGCAGTAAATTAGTTGTTTGGAACAATTTGTGATCAGTGATTAGTTGTTGGGAACATTTGTTACCAGTGATTGTTTATTGGGTACAATGATAATAAACAAATGTTCATTGGGTACAATGATGATCAGTGATTGGTCATTGGGAACAATGGTGATTAGTGATTAGTTGTTGGGAACAATGGCTCTGCTTAAAAAGACAGGTTTTTTTTTATATTTTATTTCCAAATGTTACATTTTGTTTTAACCACAAACATTGTGTGTTTGTGTGTGTGTGTGTCTGTTACATACTGTTAAAAGGATAGTGAAATAAAACACACAGAGAGCAATTTAGTTATGAGCAGAAAAAATAAAACTAAAAAAAGAGGATGACCTTTAATTCTTCACACACAAGCACATTCAGCAGGTGATGCCTTTATAGTCTGGTGTGTTCATACACTCTGTAGTTCAGAAAGCTTCCTTTTCAGTTTTGTCAAAGGTAGAGAAGCAGCTGATTAGAGGCAGCAGACTGAGTGTGTGAAGTCATACATTAAAGCATAGAGAGAGAAAAAAACAATAACAACACCTACTAAAAAGCTAAAAAAAGTGATATTTTGTCTTTCGCTTACACAAATTAAGAAAACCAATGTAAACACCATTCGCTCGTCTGTCCATCCATACAAGTCCATACCTGCCCAGTTAAGTCTACTGCAGCCCGGAGACTGCAAGGAAGAAAAGAAGAGAGGGGTCATTTAGTCTCCTTAAGCATGATAGATGTCCTAACTTCCCGTTTTGCTGCAGCTTGCACTTGTAACAATACATCCTCTCTCTCTCCCTCTCTCTCTCTCTCTCTCTCTCTCTCTCTCTCTCTCTCTCTCTCTCACCCACACACATACACACACACACACACATACTGACCTGTGCCTCTGTCTCGTTTCCCTAAAAAGAGCTGCAGTGCAGTGTGTTTGCTCTTTTAGAAAGATTAAGGCTTTTGGGAAAAGGGGGCTCAAACCCTGTATTATTTGTGAAATGTTACGTAAAAAGATAAAATCTACTTGAAAACGAATACATTTGAAATTCTTTTTTTCCCCTTTTGCTCTCTTTAGTCTTTCTGACTCTCTGCGGGGCCATCTGAAAGGTTCTCTGCAACCACATGACTTCAGAGCTTTGCAGGTGTGTGTGAGTGTGTTTCTAAGTATACTTACATATATGTAACAAGCAAATTATCTCCCTCTTTATTTCTCTCTCTCTCTCTTTCTCTCTCTCTCTCTCTCTCTCTCTCTTTTTTTATCTTTCTTTTTCACTGACTGAACATGGATGTGTTTTCTTCATTTAACTCTTATGCAATAAGCCTAGAATTTAGTCGGCCTAATTCCAAGCGTTCCTCATCTCAAGCAAGGAGTTCTTGTTCTGTTTTTGTTCCAAAAACTGATTATAAATTTAAACTAATAAAATGTACTACTAAGCTGGTTTTAGCAGCCTTTTAATATTATCACTTACCACCCTGTTCAAGATGATCCTGATAAAGCCTGGGCTGAATTCTATACCAGATGCCAAATAGTAAACCTGTGCTTAAGGAAATTCCCTATGTACTGCAAACATTAAAAAGCATGACCTGGGTTCAATTTTGAAAATAAAAAAATTGATCATGCAGTTATTTCTATTTAATCAAGCTCTCATTGCAATAGTGTTAATGTTGTGTTTAGAGATAATACATTTAATAGAAGTAGAAAAAGAAGATTTAAGACATTCACAGAGACAGGGTCCATTGAAAAACTTTTCTCTATAGGTTTTATTAAGGCTTTACCATTACCCTTAGTGTTGTTAAAGCTGTCTGGTCAAACCTTTTTTAGCAGGCCACTACAGATCCTTCTCTTCAAACCATGAAAGCCATATCTGCATGAAGCTCATGGTGCATTGCCATGGAACAGGTTTTGGTTTTCAGTTCAAGTGACCGCAACATTTTATTATACCGCATCCAAAGACATCTTAGTCAATTGTGTGCTTCCAGCTGTCTGGTAAAAGTTTAGAAAAGAACAACATATGGCAGGAAAGATCAGATGACCCAATACCTTTGTCCATATAAAACATGTGTATTCAATGGCAAATCTGCAACAAAACAATCTATCAAAGTGCTTGTGGTTTTAATTGATTAAAGAAAGTCAGATGCCTTTAGGGTTGTGAAGCCAAAAGCAACAAACAGCAATAAAGTCAAAAGCACAAAATACATAGAATGAGCACACTCTTTTATTCATATCTAGGATTTTCATGCAATCTGTATACAATCCATCAGACACCACCACCAGGGTTTCCCCTCAATCTCGTCTAGATAAGTTTATTATTATGGCACATAATCATCTAGACAATTTATAAAAATAGAAAATGTTATGACAGTGGCATATTTAACAATATCACACAAGGAGCTCAGCAAATTAATACAATTATTTATTTTTTCAGTAGTACATATCTGTCAGTTTCTCATACCAAAGTTTCCCAGCTTATATCCTCTTTATATTCTTAACACGTATGCCATTGGGACTCACTCTCACTCTTCTCCAGATGATATTATGATAGTAACACAAGAACATAGTATCAATTTCAGCTCCATTAATTATTAAAAAAAGATTATTAATCAATAATACACACCTGTACAAGATTCCCACACAAGGTTTGTCTTATCCTTGATATTGATTATGACACTGATTTTATGCCTTCACTTTATATCTGAAACCTTATCTGAACATATCTGAAAATCTCAATTCCCATTTTTGCTGGTATAATAACCTCCACTCTCCTGGGAAGTTGTTCCACTAGATTTTGGAGTGTGGTTGTGAAGATTTGTGCTAACAAGGATGTTAGCAAAGTCAAATACTGCTGTAGGTGAGATGAGGAGGCCGGGGGTGCAGTCAGCATTCCAATGTATTCCAAAGGTGTTCAGTAAGGTTGAGGTTAGAGCTCTATAACAGGAAACTCAAGATCTTTTACTCCATTCCATTTAAACCATATCTTCATAGAGTTCTCATTGTACAAAGGGACATTGTGAAAGAAAATGTAATGCTACCACATAAAAAAAATTAATAAAAATAAATAAATAAATATATATATATATATATATATATATATATA
>MU574226.1:1146087-1158161 GCA_024362625.1 Silurus asotus | reverse complement strand
TGTATTTAACCCTATTGTACAGTTATTGTGAAACAGCGCCTCACAGTGGCGAAGAGAAAAGTGGATTCGGAAAACAGCCTATCAAAACTGATGGGATTCTGAGTAGCTGTTTACAGACACTGCCGGTAAACTCGTGTGTCTTATTTATGGAGCGAATGTGGCTGTAATTAAGGAATTGAATCTAAGACTGAACTACGAGACAAAACATCAGGAGAAGCCGAAAAACCTGAATGCAGAGCAGAAGATACAGAAAGGAGAAGAATTAAAGAAAAACTAGGAGCTGGTGTTGGATCATCACAGATCCAACACCAGCTTCTCCATGCCAGATCTTTTAAAGACTCAAAGAGGTCCAGTGTCCAAACTCCACATGAAGTGGGATCCAATTGGCACTGGTATGTCTTTAGATGGTTCGGGATGTTTGTGGCATCTACTTCTTTAAAGATCCACAGTTTTAATAAGGTGGGATGTGACTGGGGCTGGAGCAACCTCAGGATGCTTCGGGATGAGCAGAGAAAGAGAAGCAGTGGTATCTGTTGTACACACCTGCATTCATGTGACTCATGTAGTTAAGGTTAAGGTTCTTGATTAGTATACGTCCTAACTCATTGGTTCATAGTAAAGTAACATTTAGTTATATATATTTATTTTGGGGTTAAAGCATCAATTATTTGGGCCCTTGAGCAAGGCCCTTAACTCTCTGTGCTCCACTGGTGCTGTACGATGGCTGAACCTGTGCTCCCCATTCTTCCTAACATTTATTTGATATGCGAAAAAAAATTTCACTGTCCTGTATTGTACATTTGAGAAGTAAACGGCCCCTTTGCCCCTTTACTTTGGGGTAGGTGGTAACTTAGTGCTTAAGGAATTGGATTTAGATCCAAAAGGCCATCAGTTTAATTCCCAGCTCTCTGTAGTTCTCAGTACACCAATCGGCCTGATATTGTGTAGTTCCCCTTTTGCCACTTAAACAACTGAGTTATCAAAGGTCTGGATTTCCCAACATTTTTGCAGGTGTGCTGTGTGGTGTCTGGCACCATGACTTTAAGTCCTGTAAGCTGCGATGTGGATTGGACTTTTGTCTGAGGAAATTTGAAGGCCAAATCAACACCTTGAACATTATGGTCATGTTTCTTACACATTCCTGAACAGTTTTTGCAGAGTAGTGGGGAATTTTATTCTGCTGGATGAGGCAACTAATATAAGGGAGTTCAGTTTCCATGAAGGAGTTTAACTTAGTGTTCTTCTGATATATATATATATATATATATATATATACAGTATCTTCTTAGTACATTGCACATTAAAATGTATTGCCTAATTTTAGTTAAAAGGGAGATAAAAGTCAGATTAGATAAAAGAAACAGCATACAGAAATTTCTTATTTGGTTATATTTCATATTTACACTATAATCTTTTTCTAGTCAAAGTTTTATTCAAAAAATAAACATATTTGTTATATATGCAAAATTAATAACCCAAATAATTAATCAATTAATAAGTTAACCCGAAGCTCGTATATTTATGATTTATTTTCTTATGATTTTTTATTAAAAGGTGCACTCGAGTAACATGTATTCGTTGTTTACTGAATAAATGCTTTAAAGCTTGTGTGCAATAGCATAATTTCTTCACACACTCGCCACCTGGTTGTAGCACAGGCTATGAATGTTCCTCTCATCATGCCTTCCTCAATACTCATTCAGTTAAAGTAGGCAGGAAAGGTGTTTGGGTATATGTGTGAAAAGACTGTGTGTGTGTGTTCTCTCTCTTTTTTTCTTTCTCTCTCTTTTTTTGTTAATTTGACAAGAGTCCTCTGCGGTTCATCGCCCAAAGTCAGAGAAATTTCCTTTTTTACCACAAGGTAAGGAACGGACAAAGGCTATTTGGAGAAAGTGAAAATCAGGACAGAACCTGCAGAGAGACACAGTGATGAGACCGAAGACAGGAGAAGAATGAAGAAAAGAAAACATGTTTTGAATGGATGGGTTTCTATGTGTGTGTTTGGAGTGTGTGCATGTGTGTGTGTCTAGACCCTCCACAAACTCTTTGTTCTGAACCTTCTTTGCTAATTGACCCAGAATGTTTTACTGTGTTGTTAATTGCTTTCTATGTGTCTCTTTATTTGTATTTCTTTCAGACAAGCAGCAGTGAGTTGAACAACCTGGACCAAATGAACTGCCTAAATGTATTTTCTAATTTGCAGATAAGTAAAGTAAAAACTGACTCTTGACATTAGCAATGTATCATTCTAGAATTGACACTTACCAGTTTATTGGCTAACCAGAGATTGCATTTTAAATGATTTACTGCATTAATTTTGAAGCTGAAAATGACTAAAACCCACAAATAACAAGAAGAACAAGCAAGCTAGCAGGTAGCAGGTTCACTGTATAAACTAGTGCCATAGTTTATTTAACGAGACACTGAATTTGGGAATCTGCAAACACAGCGGTTTGCTCTGCCATGTTTTTTGAAAAATTCATGCAAATCATTATACACTAGGATAAATGCGATGCTTTCTTCAAATTAATGAGCCTCAGACATCAGTGGCATTTCAAACCAGGCAATCTCAAGAGGGCACCCAGAAATGCTGCCTTCTAATTAGAACACATTTTTTGTCTGGCAGGCAAAATAATTATATGATTAATAGTGATGCCGTTTGACACATTCACTCTTTGGCATGTCTGCAACACTTTGCATCAGCGATGAAATCGGTTAGCTGGTAACATCAGGTAGTTGTAAAGGTTAAACTGTAAGGTTTCCAGTCTATGGCAAACCATTTATCAAAATGAGACAAGTGAATAAATGTCAGAATAAGATGAAAATTCCTTCTTTTTTTTGGAGTATTTGGCAAGTGTAGGAAAGCCCTGGTATTCAGAAAGGAATTATGCTAGATCTTCTGTCAACTACTGTAAAGTCTAACCACAAATGGTAAAAAGAAATGTAAAAGTAAAACATACAGTGCCATCCAGCTTTCTGACTGGACTGACTGTGAAGCATAAATGCTCCTTTTTTTCATGCTGGGAAGTATTATTTAAAATGTAATGCTTTATTCCCTTGGGATTTATTGCTCTCAAAAATGAAGGACCACCTTATTTACACCTCAGTTACTGACCATCAATGCAAATTCCTAAAGAACACAGATTTGAAAAAAGAAAAATGTATTATATATACTATAAATACAATGTATTCATACTCAGAATCAAGTTTGAGGGGAAACGTTCAAAGGTTGAATAAACAAATTATCCTCTCTTTTTCTCTTTCTCTTCCCAGCCTTGTCTGTTCATGCTTTTTGTGCTGCAATGTTTAGACACAGTAAACAGTGTATAGACGACCATTTAGACCTGGGTGTGGTGATTCTCAATATCTCTCTCTCTCTCACTCTCTCTCTCTCTCTCTCACAATCTCTGTGTGTGTGTGCGTGTGTGTGTGTGTGTGTGTGTGTGTGTGTGTGTGTGTGTGTGTGTGGTCATACAGTACTTACATCAACCACTTAGTCCATAACTACACACCTCATTAGTGCTGAATAGAAAAATGTGGCATTTCCATTGAAAAGGGTATAGGTGATATATGGTGTGTGTGTGTGTGTGTGTGTGTGTGTGTGTGTGTGTGTGTGTGTGTGTGTGTTTGTCTACTGTTATCTTTTTCTTTATATCACACTATGTTTGCTTCATGTAAAAGAATCTTTTTTGAATTTGTCCAGTTGAGTATAACACACAATGTGGATATTACTTTAGTTTAACTGTAGTCCAGTTTAGGAATGTGCTATCAGATGTTTTATTTACATGCTGTAAAGCCTTTCAGGTGGCTAAATCTGATTAGTATTTGGGTCAGGTTTAGTAACACAGGCTTTCCCAGTACTTTTAAACTACTGGCAGTCACTTTTGTAAGATTAAAACTGCAATGACAGTTGGAACGCAGGAAAGTTTAAGGAGGTGAAGTAAAATTTGAGAGCAAAGGAAATAACTTTTAGTCATCTGGGTCACATGATCCAAAAAGAATGTTCACAGGTATTGGACATTGTCCTTATTTATTATTTATTTACATATGCAATATAGTCATAAAATCTATTTACTCATAGAATCACAAAAGCCGTCCATTTTTAACTGAACAAATAAAAAGTGCACCTATTTTGTAAACTTTATATTTAAAACGTACCAATAATTTTGTAGTTGACTGCATGTGTATCCTTGTTTTCAAAATGAAGACGTCTGTTTGTTTATGTTGGGACCTGTGTAGAGTCATCACAGTGCATATTTCATCCCTATATTTCATAAGGGATTCCCATTATGCATTTACATGCATAATACACACAAACACACACACACACACACACACACACACACACACACACACACACACACACACACACACACACACACATATACGTGCACAGTAGTGATTGCACATATCCACCACTGCACATTCCATTATGCCGATTTCAGTTGTACCGCTTGATGTCCCATGTGCTTTGGTACATTCTTGGCTCACTCTCACACAATTACACACATATACACAACCACACACACACACACACACACACACGTTCTAACTAATGCAACAACCAGATAAACATCTGTTTTAACAATGAGCTACTCTAATTTTATGTGTAGTGGACTATGATCCAGAGATGTGCAGAAAGATCTTCAGGGGCAGATGCTCTGATGAAAAAAGCAGGCAGCTACAAAATTATATGGCGACTAATGTCTCTGTGTGGTTAGAAATGTGTACATTGTCAAGATCAGTGTTGACAGGTTAATTTATATAATTGACATCACAATACTAGATGTCTGCAACCTTTACCATTTTAAACCTTATTTTATTACCTCAAGTTAATCAGTGTTTTGAGGGGGGGGTGTAATGTGCAGCCCCACCTTCTTCCTAGGTAATCTCTTATAAATCTGCATTTATGCCATTTGTCGGAAACCATTATTTAGAGTGACTTACATTTATGTCATTTATACAGCTGAGCAGCTATGTGGTTAAGGGCCTTGTTTAGGGGCCCATGAGTGATAGCATAGTAGGGCTTGCAAAGTCCAATGCCTTAACCACAAAGCTACCACCTACCCCTAATATTATAATAATAATAATCTATTGTCTTTGTTACACTCTACAAATAAAAAACGTTTAACGTGATGAGGCATTGTGCCAGCTGCTCCAAATGCAAACATCCATTCATAAAAATTTCCCTTTTTTTTTTCAATGAATCAAAGAACAACATGCTTCCAAAAAAATGACTAGTAATCCCAGTAAATCTTCTGTACATAAAGTCGCTTGTAAAAGATGAGTTTTTTTCAGGCTGTTGGTGCAAACTTAAAATGTAAGCAACACTAGGCTTCTATTAGCCCATTATCAGTAATACAAAGAAAAGGCAGGACTTCTATCTGTCAGTAATTCCAGCCTTTTAATCTTTCACTGCTGTTCACCATTTTACACAGAACTTAAAGGTCACAGTAACGCTCTGTATGAAGGATCACAGACACTCTCAAGGATTTCAAATGCACACATACTCTCTCTTATTCTCAGAAGGATCACAGAGACTCTTTCCCTGATGGATCACAAACAATTTCTTGACTGATTGAAGACACTCACTATGAAGGATCACAGATTGCACACACTCTCTTTCTCTCATGCTCCATAGATGGCCTTTTTCCACACTGCACATACTTTCTCTCTAACAGATCACAGCCCATCTGTCCATCATGCTCTAGCCATACAGATATTCATTTTTATCTATACATCTGCATTTGTATAGACTTTCCCCCTTCTTCCTAATTCTGCCCCACCCATATTCAAATGTTTTAGCATTTATTTACATTCATCCTCCAGCTCCAGGAATCATAAATAGATTGTTAAGAAATGTGATGAAATGTGAAGTCACACACACACACACACACACACACACTTACGCACACAGATTTATTCAGCAGATAATGGGTTTGTAACAGAGAGAAGGGTAAAGAAAGGACAAAGTAAATGATAGAAGGAGCAGGTAGACATGTGAGGAATTTGGGGAAACCCATTGAGAGAAGTCAAATCACATAAAGAAGATTGACATTTGCTCGATATTTGAGAGCAGGGAAACAAGTGGATACTTTTAGCTTTTTGTAGACAAAATGTCCCCAATGATAATATCTGTCACACTTTGAAATATTTAACTGGGCCATTGGTTTGATTTATTCAGTTCGTATTACATATGAAAAATGCAAATTCACAACATTCAGAACATGATAAAATCTTCTGAAAAAGTAAAAAAATAAAGAATATATTGATTGTGAAAGTGTTCTACATTTATGTGTAACTGAATGTCACTAAATAATTATTTTTTCTATTTGTAAAATGTAATAAAAAATGATAAAAAATTTGCAAAATTAGTTGCTCATTAAGTAAATATAAAATAACTCCACCTACAGCCACACACACACACACACACACACACACACACACACACACACACACAAAATTCTGTAAATTGGGTTGAGGTAATTTTTTTTTTTTTTTAATAAAAGCGTTAATTAACAAAATGAAATACATATAAACAATATTTGGTGTGACCATGCTTTTGCTTTCAATTCGTACTTTTGCACACTTTGTACACTTGCACAAAGGCAGGGATTTTGTATATATAATCAAAGTCACCTGTATGATTAACTAATTATAACAAGCAGGTGCTAATTATCATCAATTTTATATGTAAGTTGAAACACAGTCATTATCTGAAATAGAAACAGCTGTGTAGTAGGGTTAAAACTGCATGAGGAAAAACCAAACTCTGCTACTAATGTAAGGTTTTAACAGAAGATTTCATGCCACTGGTCATACAACATAAGACAGAGCATAGCAACAAGACACAAGGTAGTTATACTGCATCAGCAGGGTCTCTCTAAGACAAATATTTCAAGCAGTGCCATTCAACATTGGAAAATGTCCAGCGGTGACATCAGCAAAGAACTGGTGGAATCCAGGTACACCCAATTACTGTCTGGAAAAGTCAAGCCAGAAGTGTCTTCACAGAAGAATTGTTTGCTGAAGGGCTGGAGAGCCGTAGAATAATCAGTCTCTGCAGATCGAGTTGAAAATTTGGTCAGGATTAATGCTTAATCTTTAACGCTGATAAATATAAGCAGACACTTATCTATTATGCAATAATATCAGGAAGGCTATCTTCAACATAGAGAAAAACAAGGAGTCTTTGAAGTAATAGTATTGGCCCCCACAGTCTGTCTGTGATTACAGAAGGATTTGAGGGAGCCTACATACAAGATCTGTGGTTAGTTCTTTAAGATGATTGAAACACACTACTTGCTGAGTCCCTTCAAAGACTGTATTTAAAAGTGCAAGTGTACCTAGAAAAAATGTATGCTGTTCTGCAGGGAATGGGTGGTCACAATAAATTTAATTTTTATTTAGATTTCTCTTCTGTTCATTTACATTCTATTTTATTAATTGAAAAAATTAACGATTAACACTTTTATTCTTAAAAACATTCTTACTTTAAAGGAATTTTTTTCTGACTAAAACTTTTGCACAGTACTGTGTCATAAATGTAATAAAATTACAAGTTCAAAGAACTAGAGTCTTTGTTCATAATTCATACAAATAACTTTTTGTTGTATGTTATGTAGGCACACCCACCCACACACACACCACCGTGCACACACACACACACACACACACACACACACACACACACACACACACACACACACACACACACACACACAGTGTTACACAGAGTACTTATGTTGTTGTATATGTTTTAGTCCTAAATTCCATGGAGAATGATGTTATGGACAGTCTGAGCTCTACTTTCTTGCCCTATATTTCTTTTTTTTCTTATTTATTCCTTAGTTTGCACTTTTCTTGTTGCTATGGAATGAAGAGCCTGACATTGCGGCATGGCATGCAGAGAGACTGGCTAGCATCCAGCTATCCTGCAGCTCAGGAACTGAGTACAGTAGCTCTTTGGCCTTTCAACAGCTTGAGTTACTTAATTAAAAAAGCCGGTTTGTAGTATGTACAAAGTACAGTAGGAAAGTAAGTTTTGAAAAATTTCACAACAATAAATCTCACTAAACTTATCCTTACAGTCTTCAACAAATGAACTTTGCCAAAAGCATGCTCAGGTTTGAACTTCTTCTACTTAAAAAGAAAACCAAATGTAGCTTTATTGGTGAAACTGGGATACGTTCAAGGCAAAGTAAGGCTTGTGCTGGGTTTATATTTAAATTCTGATTCACCTGAGTATGCCGTTAATTTAACGTTTTTGAAATCTAAACAAATGACCACAAGAGATATTGCTGACTGAATGATAGATTTATAACAGTTTATAATTGTCTTCTGTCTCTCTCTTTATATATATATATATATATATATTATTATTATTATTATTATTATTATTATTATTATTATTATTATTATTATTATTATTATTATTATTATTATTATTATTATTATTATTATTATTATTATTATTATTATTATTATTATTATTATTATTATTATTATTATTATTATTATTATTATTATTATTATTATTATTATTATTATTATTATTATTATTATTATTATTATTATTATTATTATTATTATTATTATTATTATTATTATTATGTTAAATTTAATAATTTATTTTAAAAAATGAAAGACATTAAAAAGGATCTTCCATCCTCTCTATCTTTATCTTTCTCTTTTTTCTATTATCACCCTCTATTCTACCGCTACTGTATTTTACATTTAAGATGAGCTTGCTCTTTCTGTGTGTTTTATATGGGGTAGCAGCTGCATATGTGATGATCATAAGATTCAAAAAGTGATTTTTGATTTTTTACAGTTATTAAGATTTAGTTTTTGCTTAGCTTTTTTCACTGGTGCTGCAAGACTAATGTTAAAGTAGTTCAATAATAACATTCTAGTTAGCTAGTTAGTAAGTTAGTTAGCAAATTAGTTATTTATTTAGTTCATGAGTTAGTTAGTTAGTTAGTTAGTTAGTTATTAACCTTACTTCAACCAAGATAAAATCTCAATGTGATAAAAATGTATTTTACAACTAAGGAAAACAGCAAATAAAACAACAATTCACACAACCATGATTATAATCATAATAATGTGATATTACATTAGTTAGTTAGTAAGTTAGTTAATACATTTTATGCAACGGGGATAAAAACTAATTTAAATCAGATTTATTTTATAAGAGTGACTCTGCCAAAAAGACAGCTAAAGACACAACAATTAACACAATGATTTAAAATAAATAAATGAATAAATAATTAAATTAAATAAATAAATAAATAAATAAATAAATAAATAAATAATAATAATAGAAATCAGTCAAGAAGAGAAGCAACTTTCAATATGGCTGTGTTAACTTGTGTTAACTTAAAAGTTATTTAAATTCAAACACTGAGAAGTTTTAACAGTAAACTTTAAGAGTACCTGTAAGGTGTTCTTATGAGCATTCAGATTGAAACCTTATTTGGAACAAAAAGTTAAATGATGTCCTGTGTGAAGATCGTAATGTCCTGGTTTTTACAAAAATGATGGATGACTAATAAATAGGAAACAAACTACATATAAGTTTATAAGTAAAGCAGTACCAGTGTAAGCACTATCATAGGTCCAGATATGGCAGCATGAAAAGCACAGTGATGAGTTTTATAATCACAATAAGTAACCAAACGTAAACAAAGACTGTTCGAATAGCATCATGCTAATTGTTTGAAGCTTCAATGACTCTTCTTAAACCATATGAAGTGCTTGTACTGCATTAGGAATCATTTTAGACTACAATGGTTAAATAGCACATGTAGCTGTCCTGCATTGGAATGTCTTTCCAGATCACATTACAGCTGTTGGTTATTTGACATGTTCGGTTCACTTAGCACCTGTAATGCTTGACCAGCTAAAGACCAATCATCGATCACAATTTATAGTTTACATGACCTAATGATGTCTAAGAGACCAACATTGTGTTGCCCATAACTTTACAAAATGTAAATGTAAAATTATATAATGTACTGTATTTAGACATTTAAATGACCATGATGGTTTAATGAATATGCAAATTAACCCAAGAAATCTGAGTGAATTCAAATATTTCTAGCAACATATAGTCTTGAGCATTCATTAGCTATTTTCACTGTAAATAAAGATTGGCTAAGGTCAAGGGCCATTTGGGCAAAATCAATACTGATTAAACAGATTTTGGTATATCACTTGGGTAGACTCACATCTATCCTCCATCACACTTGAATGTAGGTATCCCTGAGTGTGTGTGAATAATTAGCAGAATTTGGCTTCTTCTTCATCTTTCGGCTGCTCCCATCAGGGGTTGCCACAGCAGATCATCCATCTCCATACTATCCTGTCGTCTACATCTGCCTCTTTCAAACAAACTACCTGCATGTCCTCCCTCAATGCATCCGTAAACCTTCTATTTGGCCTTCCTCTTTTCCTCGTTCTTCTACTGATAAACCCCATGTCCCTCCTCTGCATATGTCCAAACCATATCAATCAGGCCTCTCACTTTGTCCCCAAAGCATCCTACATGTGCTGTCCCTCTAATAAACTCATTTTTAATCCTGTCTATCCTCGTCATTCCCAATTAAAATCTAAAATAAACTTTCCCTTTCATTCTCTTTTATCACAAATTGCTTCTGCTACTCTTTTCCACCCTGCCTGCACTCTTTTCTTCACTTCTCTGACACACTCTTCATTACTTTGCACTGTTGATCCCAGGTACCTGAACTCCTCCACCTTCTCCACCTTTTCTCCCTGCAACCGCACCACTCCACTGCCCTACCTCTCATTCATACATGTACTATGGCTTACTCTTACTGACTTTCATTCCCCTTCTCTCCAGCATAAACCTAGCATAAACCACCTGTCTAGGCTTTTCCCAACCTGCTCCTTACTCTCACCACAAATCACAATATCATCTGCAAACATCATAGTCCATAGAGACTCTTGTCTTGTCCATCAACCTGTCAACACTGCAAACAGGAAAGAGCTCAGAGCCGATCCTTGATGCAGTCCAACCTCCACATTAAACCAGGCTGTCGTTCCTACTGCACACTTCACCGCTGTCACACTGTCCTCATACAGGTCCTGCATACTTCTCTGACACACCAGACTTCCGCATACAATACCACAACTCCTCTCTCAGCACCCTGTCATACGCTTTCTCTAAATTAAAAAACACACAATGCAACTCCTTCTGATCTTCTCTATTTTTCTTCATCAACATACTCAAAGAAAATATTGCATCTGTGGTGCTCTTTCTTGGCATTAAACCATACTGTTGTTTACAGATGGTTACCTCTTCTCACAGCCTGGCTTCCACTACTCTTTCCCATAACTTAATGATGTGCAACCTTATTCCCCTGTACTTACTGCAGGTCTGCACATCTCCCTTATATTTAAAGATCGGTACCAGCACACTCCTTCTCTATTCCTCAGGCATCTTCTCACCATCCAGAATCTTGTTAAACAATCTTGTCAAAAACTCCACTGCCATCTCTCCTAAACATCTCCATGCTTCTACCGGTATGTCATCTGGTCCAACCGACTCGCCTTTCTTCATCCTTTTAATCACTGCTCTTACTTTCTCCTATCCACTTCCTGTTTCACCATCTTCACATCATCCAAGATTTCCTCTCTCTTATTTTGCTCATTCATCAGCTGCTTTTATCTTCTCAACACACTCTCCTCACTAGTCAACACATTTCCATCTCCATCCTTTATTGCTGTAACTAGCAGCACATACTTTCCAGGGTGGTCTCTCTGCCTGGTCAATCAGTAAAATCCTTTTCTTCTTCCTTAGTGTCCAACTTCTCATACAGCTCCTTATATTACTTTTCCTTGGCTTTCGTCACATCATTCTTTACCTGCTGCCACATCTCCTCGTACTCCTGTCTACTTTTCTCTTCTTTATGTCAATTCCAATTCTATTTTGCCAACCACTTTCTCCTTATGCTTTCCTACACTCCCCTCTACAGACTTTTCACACTACAGTTTTCCTCCTTTAGTTTCCACCATCTTATTCTTCATTCAGTCCTCACTCTCCTCCTCTT
>MU574226.1:1133587-1141087 GCA_024362625.1 Silurus asotus | reverse complement strand
GGCTATCATCATCAAAATTTGATAAGTTTTTCAATGAAATATATGACAGATTACTGATATGAGGAGCTGCATTCCAGAGCTCGTAGTAGTTAATGTTATAACTACTAGGCTTTTTTGTTTACCATAGTGCTGTTGAATACTTCAATTGGATTGGCCAAACTTATCTATCTATCTATCTATCTATCTATCTATCTATCTATCTATCTATCTATCTATCACTGTATTATTATTTATTATTTATTAACAAAGCAAAACATTATCATTAATGATATGGTGAAGCTTTATGGAAGGAGTCTCCAGTTTTAGTTGAAGAAACTTCATGACAAACCATTATTGTTTAGGTAGAAACAATAATAGAGAAGGAAAGACCATTTATAGCTGCTATAATGTTAGTATAAACAGAAAGTAACTTGTCTCCATTGCATTAAATGTAACTCCTCCTTCGGTAGCCCAATTTCCACCGGTACCCTGTCGGCTAACGATACCTGTGGCGGTCTTTGTTAACCCGGGCCTCGACCGATCCGGGTTGAAATTCTCATTTGTGATCCGCATATTTGATTTGGCACATGTTTTACGCTGGATGCCCTTCCTAACGCAACCCTCCAAATTTACCCGGGCTTGGGACCGGCACTAAGAGTGCACTGGCTTGTGCCCCCCTAATGGCTGGGTTATTGCAATCAATGTAACTATTTATCGAATAATTAATTTATGAGTAATTGAATGCTGTTGTGTAAGAGGGAAAACACTTGATAAAATGGTGCAGGAAAAACATTATCACTTTTGATATGGTGACGCTTAATGGAAGGAATTTCTAGTAATAGTCTAAGTTACAGAGAACCTTCATGAAAAAGAATTATTGTTATGATTTTTTTTTATTTATTATTATTTTGTATTATTTTGTATTTATGAACTTAAAAGAGAGAGAGAATTCGAGAAAATGAAGAAGGAAAGACCATTTATAGCTGCTATAATATTTGTAAGAACATAAATTAGCCTGTCTCCATAGCATCAAAAGTAACTATTTATTGCTAATTCATTTATTTAATATTTCAATGCTGTGGTCTACAAGGGATAAAACACTTAGGAAATTGTGGTACAGAAAAATAGTCAAATTCAGAGCAACTGTGTGTACATAGTAACCTCATGACACCACCATGTCTACTGTTCCCCTAACCGTATGCCACATTGTGTGTTATTCCTATTTTGTAAAAGTTTGAGGAAAAAGTAAGCATGGGTTGTCTTTGACACAAATAAACACAGTGGTTGATTTTAGTTTATGGTTTACTTCTTCTTTTTTTTTTTTTTATTGAATCTAATTACAAATGTTTTACACAAATGTTTCCTTTTTTCAAACCCCCTTAGACTTCCTCTGTATATTTTATTAATAGCTTTTCTGTTCTTTTCTCTGGAAAAAAAGTGTCAAATTTGATGCCTGGTGACTTCACATGCGCTAAAGATGAGGCTGGTAGATTGATTTACAAAAAAAATGCTGGACTACTCCTTTAAAACATACACACATGCTCACACACAGAGGCCTTTGCCTGAGACAGTATGACTTTGTCCTCTCAGTTTCTCCACTTAAATAACATGGCATTCTTTTACTGGCTATAAACACAGCTGACTGTGTGTACGCTTAATTACTATTTTTCTGGCTGCATTGCATGAAGTGCTTGATGGTGGACACGTGTGTGAGTGTGTAAGTGTGTGTCAGTGGGTGTATGCATGTGTTTAGAGGCATGTGTGTATGTGTTATGTGCTAAATGCTAAAATAACTCAGTTAAGCTAATTGCAGAGTGGTGCATGATGAACAAAAGCTCAGTGTGTGTAAAGAAGGATGAGAGCAGAATATGGGTGTGTGCTTCTGACTTCATTCTGCCTTCTGTAATCAAAAAGCACTGTTTCTTTTACTTGCCTTTAGTGTTAATTATTGTTTGGAGTGCTTTATAATGACTGCTAATTGATTTTAATGTGGCCATAAGTTGCGATGGAGCTGTGTTGAGTTTAAAACTATAGCTCTAAAAGTTCTTGTATTGTGTGTGTGTGTGTGTGTGTGTGTGTGTGTGTGTGTGTGTGTTGGAACAATTCAACACACTGTACATTTACCTTTTAACTTTACAACATAGCCATTGCTAGAGTCATCACTTTGTTCTTAAAAAATTAGTGCAGTCCTTTAATAGATGAATAGAAGCAGTATGGCTGCTGGACTTGGTCTGTAGGTGTGTATGATAAGTGTGTGAGTGTATCAGTGTGTGTTTGTGTAAGGATTTGCCAAGAGTGTGTTTTCTACATTGAGCTTTAGTTAGTGGTTATAAACGCTCACTCTAAACTTTTGGAACAGAGTTTGCTAGTACAGCTGCAAAGCACATGATGGACATACACACACACACACACACACACACACACACACACACACACACACACACACACGGCTGGATTGTCATTCAGTAGCTCTGTCTGATTTTCCACGCACACTTACACACAGTGACCCCCTACATCATACAACACTTCTCTTCTCTTCTCTTCTCTTCTCTTCTCTTCTCTTCTCTTCTCTTCTCTTTTCTTCTCTTCTCTTCTCTTCTCTTTCCCTTCCCTTCCCCTCCCGTCCCCTCACCTCACCTTTTGGAAACAACAGAAAGAGTGTGATCGGAGGTGTATTAATAGTGCATAGAAAGAAAGGGGGAAAAAAGAAAGGAAGAAAGGAAGGGAGTGGGTGTAAAGGGAAAGAGGGAGGGAGCGGTTGGCTTTTAGTTTGGTGCCTCAGCCGGTATGGGTCGTTAATTGAGCTGATCCCGAAGGGGGGTATCAGACCCCAGATTAATTTTCGCTCCCCTTTATCGTATACACACACACACACACACACACACACAGTCCATATCAATCTCCCAGACCTCAGGAGCACTTAGCGCTGTCTGTTACCCAGCTGTTACAGAGAAAAAAACGGCACTGATGGTGAATCTGTGTGTGTGTGTGTGTGTGTGTGTGTGTGTGTGTGTGTGTGTGTGTGTGTGTGTGTGTATATATATATATGTGTGTGTGTGTGTGTGTGTGTGTGTGTGTGTGTGTGTGTGTGTGTATATATATATATGTTTAAATATTTAATTCCCTACAAGTGTTTCCTGTTCTCTTTTGACACTGGAATTGCTCCTAAAATATATGATTAATTAAAAAAGCTGATAACGCTTGTCTTCACAGGTTTGTCATTGAAGTGTGTGTGTGTATATATATATATGTTTAAATATTTAATTCCCTACAAGTGTTTCCTGTTCTCTTTTGACACTGGAATTGCTCCTAAAATATATGATTAATTAAAAAAGCTGATAACGCTTGTCTTCACAGATTTGTCATTGAAGAATTGCAGGTTAACTATTCAGACCTTTTTTCAATGGTTTAATCCGCATTGGGTACTTTTTCCTACACTTCCGCACTGCTGTATTTTCCCCTAGAATCAGTTTTTGTTGTTCTTACTGAAGTGTGAATTTGTTCATGCTATTGGGGAGTGGTCCATAAGCATGATCTCTTTGTTCTCTTGAAGCTATCCAGTCACAGCATTACATTACAATTAATTTTTTTTATACAGCACTTTTTAACAAAGGACATATTCTTAAAACAGTTTTACACAGATAAATCACTTATAGAGGTGTAAGTTTGGTGGCAATATATTTTATCCTTATAATTGTAAGTTTATCTCTAATAAGTGGGACAGTGCCGGCTGTGGCAAGGAAAAACTCCCAGAGATAGCCTGAGGAAACCTTGAGAGGAACCAGACTTAAAAGGGAACCCATCCTCATCTGGGTGGCCCTGAATGTCTATTCATTAAACTTCAATCATTGTTGAGCAATGCTGTTAAGTGATAGGCCCTTAAAATGCAGAACTGCTCATGCAAACTGTTGTCCTGAGCCTTTGTAGTAGACTGTTTATATTAAATACAGTCCAAGTCCATCCTCAAAATTCTTGAGTTGCTTAGTAAATTCATGGATCTTCAGACTGTTGGTGTGGAACCATCCCCAGCTGCACAATGTGGTCTCCATTTGAAAGAAACATTCTGGGTAACATAGTCAATTTGTCATATTACTTAATGTTTATATGTTTGTTATATGTTGTGCAAAAGAATGCTATGTTTAATAATAATAAAAAAAAAAAGAAAAAAAAAACGTTTATAGGAAAGCAAACAATGGGACTCTGTAATTAGCTCACCTTTGGAGTGTGAGTGCTTGCACTAAAAACATGTTGTGTGCTGTCCTGCATGACTAACGATTTTCTTATGCAAGCTCTGCTCCTTGTTTGTAGTATCAATGCGTTATGATTTTCCTGCATTTCTGTTTCTCTGGATTGCCATATATACCAAAATATTTGTAAAAAAATTAAATAAAATATAGCAAATTGAGATTCCTACAGATTTGAAAACCTTTATGACAAAAATTGACAGAATTGTGCAATAAATCCACAGTTTAGAAGGAATGCTTTAACGAGTAAGTACTCTGGCGATTAGAAGCCCCGCCCCAAACAGCCTATAATTAAAGTGCAGACTCAAGTATTTAAAGCAAATGCCCTCATTTCTACAATAGAAACTGAGGGTGTTTTAGTTCTTGGGACGCACTTTCTATGGACTAGAAAAATTTACTTGGTGGAGTTTTGCATACAAAACATCACTGATTGATCTATGCTTTTGAATAGTAAACTCGAGTTGAGCTGTTTTTTTCATGAACACTGAAACGATTTAGCTGCAACTACGATGTAGTTTACATTACTTCTAGAGGATTTAAATGTGAAACAAGGAATCAAGGAACCACTTATTTCTTAGTAGTCCCAGAACTCTTTCGCCTTTTCTGTAACTTCGGTATCTGTAGAACTGTGGCATAGTGGAAACACGTTTCTAACCGTTTGAATGTAAATGTCCCCTGCTGAGCTCCAGCTGTTTGGACTTGAGGCTCCGGTCTGAGTTCATTATAACTGACTGTGTTCTTTTCTATGGCCTCGTAAAGATTCTGGCATGCAGGCACAATGGTTTCTTATAGATCCTGATCTTCCTACAATGCACCCAGTGTGCGTTTGAATTTGAACAGCCCACTCTTAAGCTCACCCGGGTGTCACTTGAAGTCAAGGTCACTCCTATCAATGAGACATTTTTTTGGGGTCCTCAACATCTCAGTTACTTCCTGGCAAAAGATCTGAGAATGTCTTGTAGACTGTGGACTGTACGGTATGTGTTGCCTAAAATGTATTAATGCCCAAGCGTACAAAGTATCATTACATGTAGCTCGTCCATGTTTTTGAGGCTGTTTGTCTGCTTACAGCTGTTTGGACAGGTGTTTTGTGGTGCAGTTCCAGGTGTGATGTAGCTCTAGGGCATTCAGTTCTCTTCAAGTAGCAAGTGGCCACTTGTGTGAACATTGTAGGAACAGAGGTATGTTGGAAAGTAGGCATGTGCTCATATTACACTTTATTACATTTGCCACTGATAATTGCTTAGCCATCATTTTATCATTATGTCTTTATTAAAAACCATAATGCCCAAAAATAATAATGCTCAGCAGTGGTGAATGAAGTATACAAAGCATGTACTTGAGTGAAAGTAATGATACAGTAGGTAAAATATGACTCCATTAATAGAAAAAAAGTGCTCCCTTTAAACTTTTACTTGAGTAAAAGTACAAAGGTATTTGTCTTTAAATGTGCTTAAGTGTCCAAGTACTATAATTAATTATGGCTATAATGTTTAATTATGATTTTTATCACAAGACTTTAACTTAATCAACTCAGTTTATGTGAAAAGACTTGTACTTAACACATCAATCTATTAATAAAATTATATTAATAAGTAAAACACTGATTGCTATCTATTAAAATAATTGCACAAATAAGGCCACAGGTGCTGTGACTAGTAAGAATCAGTTGAGTTAAGAGAGAATGCTAAATAAAGCCATCTCCATCTCCATTCACCCATCTCCATTCTGAGTGTATGAGTGAGGGAACTTTTCCGGGCAGTGGCAGTCCCGAGCAAGTTCATTGACATGATATAATAATGGATGTCACTGAGCGGTATATAAATAAATAAAACAACGATAGTTTTGGTTTTTTTTTAAATTTAGGACACTTTGTACTTGTTACAGCACTTTATTGTAGTGGATCATTGGATAATATGGCCACAACGAAATCCTCAATAGAGAATATGTAAAAATATGACAATGTTTTCAGGTACATAACCAAAAACACACTTTAGCCAATCAGCATTCAACTGCAAGCTTGTAAAACCAATATGAGTCGATTCCGAATACAGCCTTTTCAAGTTTCCTTTGAAAAGAAGGTCTGGGCTTTGATCTTAGTTCAGGTGATGTGCTTTATTACAAGCATGTCTTGTCGCCGCTTGTGTAAGATTAGCACTTGCGCTCCTATTAGGATGCATCAGAAATCCCCAGTGTGCAAATTAAAGCCCCGATCAGGAATCACCGCATCAGCCATAACTGCACACTGCAGCAGATCCTGCTTATGAACACATTCATAGAACTGAACACACACTCTGTGTATGTGCTTTAAACATGATAGAGGTTGGAAGAATCTGAACTAGTGCACTGGAGTTGGGACAGGGGTCTGTGTGTGTGTGTGTGTGTGTGTGTGTGTGTGTGTGTGTGTGTGTGTGTGTGTGTGTGTGTGCTTGTAACTATAATTAAGAGTGTTAAGATTTTAGTGACTTGACTGAAAAAGGAAAGAAGAAAAGAGATAGATACATTAAGATAAGGAAGTATTAGAAGAGAGAAGTAAAGCATGTTGCTTTTGGAGCTGGTCTAATGGAAACTGTGTTTGTGTGTGTGACTGTGTGTGTTTTGACTATAGTCTTTTTCATAACCTTTTATAGTACTATCTCCTCTCTCTCTCACTCTCACTCTCTCTCTCTTTTTCTCTCTCTCTCTCTCTTTCTCTCTCTCTCTCTCTCTCTCTCTCTCTCTCTCTCACGCACACACACACTTTTTCTCTCACTCTCTCCTACTGCATTGTGGGTAGTTTTAGGGTAATGTAATAAACATGCAAATTTGCATGTGTGTATGCTACAGATAGACAATAGACATACATAGTGTACATCTCGAGTGTTTGTGTGTGCATGTGTTGTGTATATCACAGAGAGTGTTGTTATAGCTTTTGTTAGTATAACTAGAGCCTACAGAGGACCACTGTGGTGTGTGTGTGTGTGTGTGTGTGTGTGTGTGTGTGTGTGTGTGTGTGTGTGTGTGTTTGTGTGTGTGTGTTCGTGTACTGATCAGTACTTGTTTGTTTACTGGCCAGCAAACCTCTACATAGGAGCAATTTCATTAAGCATCACCCACAGGCATGCGAAAGTGTGTGTGAGTGGGTGTGTATGTGTGGCAGTGTGTGTGCTGGTATTGGAGTGTTCCATATGGTGTAGCATGTACGTAAGCCAAGGGTGGAGATAACTAAGCAATGTTAATTAAAAAACAGGGAGTGTGTGTATGTGTGTGTTTGTGTGTGTGTGTGTGTGTGTGTGTG
>MU574226.1:1112736-1127736 GCA_024362625.1 Silurus asotus | reverse complement strand
AATTAAATGAATGGCCCCCAAAAAAACTAGTGTAAGTGTAATTGTAAGTGTGTGTTTTGGTTTTCTGTATGTATTTTCATATTTATATGTGAGTTGTTGAGGTCTAGCAACACAACATGTACTTAATTATACACATTCCTACCGACAGATAGACACACGGCCATTGAATCCACCTGTGTAAAACTAGAGCCTGCAAAAAATTAATGTTTTATTCACATATACAATTATTACAGACAGAGATATGACAGGCATTCTAGAGTCTCAGTAAGACTTGTTAATCAGTAAGTCTAGCTCCATGAAGATATGATCTACATGGGTTGGAGTGGAAACCTTTGATTAGCCTATTATAGCGTTCTGACCTCATCCAAACTGAATACTTTTGGGATGAATTGAAACGCTGACTGCACCCCAGGCCTCTTAACCCTACTTCAGTACCTGACTTTACTAACACCCTTGTTGCTGAATGAGCACAAATCTCCATAAGCACACTTCGAAATCTAGTGGAACATCTTCCCAGAAGTGGAAGGGAAAGTGTGGAAATGTGGAATGGGATGTTCAAAGAGCACATATGAATTTTTTCGGGTGTCCACAAATATTTATCAATTTAAAAATGTAACAACATAAAAATGTCTTTTTAGATTAACACATCGTTTTTTTGATTCAGTCGATTATTGTTTTAGAATTTTCTTCTTCTCTAATCAAGTTTGATTTAAGATAGGCTTTATTGGTAAGATACAAATTTGCCAAAGCAGGGAAAGTTAAATGATTGCACAGAGAATTGAAATAAAGTATGAGGAGGAGGAAGCAAAGGGAGCTGGCTTGGAACAGCAGTGGAGTAATTAAATGTCCATGCTGACAAGGGCACTAGTGGCACAAGATGAAGAAAAGGACTGTCATCATACGCGATTATAGGTGGATGCTAGTGCTAAGAGAGCCCATATGCTGTTATCTTTTTGACCACATACCTTTTGGCAGTAAATTAAATGAAATTGCTATTTTTAGCACAACTCATTTCAGGTGCTATATGTGTGTGAGTGAAAGAGCATGTGTGTGTGTGGGTGAACATGTGGGTAATGGTGATTTCCCAGGTGGGCGTTTCCGTGGAAACTGTAAATGGCCCACCTGCAGACATCATCTGATGTTAGAAGTGGGATTGCTACTTTAACTGAACTAGGCATGTACATGTGCGTGAGCGTGTGTGTGCGTGTTAAACCCATCTATCACCTTTTTTCCATGCGTTTCTGCCTTCAATTACCCTAAGATGAGGGGATGTCTGCCCTTTCAACTGATGAGACAGCTCTAAAGGGGAGGGAGTGAATGCACGCATACAAGGAGCCTTTATTTGTGGGGCTGCATTAAAGGTAGATTCTGATTAACCAAGGAGTGATAAAATAGTTTTTCCATCTGCTTTTGGTTAAGGCAGAGTGTGTGGTTTGATACACACTCTTAAATGTGTCTCCTGTTCGAAGTAAATGATGCATACGAACTCTCAGTGAGTAAAAGTGAGTTTCTTTAACTGATGGTTGTTCTTTTCCTTTCCTTTTATGAGTTTTCTTTGGCTGATAAAAGGGAAATAAATTTGTACAGTAAAAAGGGAGTTTCTCTCTTTTTGCTTTTCTTTTATGTTTCGAATTATCTGTCGGCTATGTATAATTTCTACACTCGTACACTATTATTAGTGTAATTGCAGTATTTGACGACTTGGAGAGAACTTGTAAAAGAGTGCTATTTTTTCTTTTGTTTGCTTGAATATCATTACTGTGTGTGTGTGTGTGTGTGTGTGTGTGTGTGTGTGTGTGTGTGCGCGCGCACATGTATGTGCATTATTAGTATATTTCCAGAGGCCCTGACAGCCTCCCTGCAGCATTGCTCAGCATTGCAGGCAGACTCTCTCTCTCTTTCTCTCTCTCTCTCTCTCTCTCTCTCTCTCTCTCACACACACACACACACACACACACACACAGTTAACTTTAGCCTGGCAGAAGTGCACTTCATAGTCAGCTCTTACAGGGGACAGATGTGTGCATGGATCTACTCTGAAGGTATTAATACCACAAGAGTTTTCAACATGTTCTTTTGAGTGGGTGTATGCAAAAGTGTGAGAGAGGGAGAGAGAAGGAGAAAGAAAGAATGTGAAAAAAAAGGTAACAGTTCTTCTGTAAAAGCTCATATTAGTAAGAAAACTTTGTGTACAATGCAACCAAAACAACTTCAACGCATTGCCTTTAATAAGCTCTACCCACTGGTAAATAGAAAAACCTTTCCTACCCACATATTCACACTGCTAAAACACCAAAGCAATGTCACACACAATACTCAAATACCAAAACCAAATACAACATACAAAATCCACACACTAAACACACACACAGACACACACACACACCAAACAACAAAAGCACGTTCACAAGTGACCAAAAACTCACTTCACCTACAAATTGTCCAAGCACTGAACCATTTGTACATGCTTCAAACACCACACCAACCACACACAATTTTTCCCAAACAATAAGCTCCGAAATGCAAGACTGATCCAACCCACATACACTCTCCTTTCTTCAGTGCAACTCCACAAACTATATGCCATAACACCACACAGGCTTCAGCCACACATTACCCAAGTAACAAGCCAACCATCACATGAATAATGACCAAATACACACAATCAAACACAGTAATCAAACACCAAACTTAATGACATGGAGTATTTCACAATATACAACGCACAAACAATACACAATACACAATTGGCCATTTAAATAGTTTCCTAAACTTCAAACCAAACCCAACAATTTATACTATTTCCTCATCTAGCCTTTATCACTAACAAACATCAAACCCAACCCCAGACCACTCGCACCCACATGCTAATCAGATACCAAACCATTCTCACCCACCACAATGGCCAACACCATGCTAATCCAAAAACCAAAGCAACCATGTACACTGTCTATGTTCTCCAAGTCAATAAACACTAACCAAACAATTTCTTCAACAAATACATGCTCTTAATAATAACACATTGCTCAAACCTCTAATTAACCTCCCAGTATACCACATTTCAAATAAATACCCCCATACGCACTGTCCAAACACTAAACCAATCCAGCACACTCTGGAAACATAACACATAGGCACCCACTGTCCAGACCTCACCCACACACTGACAATCTTTACATCTTATTAATGGCACTTTTGACAGTTGTTTGTACATTTTCTTTTTCATGTTCCACAATGTTTATTAGAGTCCATGATGGTGGGTGCCATCACTTCTAACACTCATAACTTAACACAGATTAGAATTGTCAGTGTTTGTTTATAATCTATGTCTGATTTTAAAAAAAAGTGACCGCTGGTGCTCTAACAATTCCTTATAACGTAAACTCGACGTGGTAACACATCAAGTAATCGGCTACCAGGTGCAATATGAAATAAAGCGAGCAGTGTGAGGATTCATTTTTTATCAGAGTTATGAGAGAGAAATATGTGGGCAGGAACGAGGGTTGAAAATGGAAAAATCTAAAGACTGAAAAATCACTTTAGCAAAGACCATGCTCTTAACATGCTTTGTCATGCCACTCCACATACGGAAGGTGTGTTGCTAGCCAGGGGGAATTCTTGGAGCAAAAAGAACAAGTTGACCCTCCCTAAATTAGTGTCATCTAAACTAGTAAGCGCCTGTCTGTCATCTTTAATCCTGCCTCAGCATGGCATCGTGGATTTGTGCTTCTGTATGGCACGTGGTTCCACCACCACACCCTTTTTCTACCAGAGTTCAAAAGTTGGCTGAATAGATGAGGTGAGAGTCTAACTAATCTACCTTAAAGTGTTAAAAAGTGAGTTTCTGTGAGTTCCTGAGTGTGTATTTAGGCTAAATACCACTATATATTAGTCTATGGACTGAACTGTTCATGTTACTGGGAATCCTGTTCCACCACTTATACTCAAAACCCACCAGTGGCTTTGTTCCAACAGGACACTTTGAACATGCTGTAAAATATTCACTTACAGGATGCACAGCCATAAAGTTCTGAGTGCAATTATATATCTTTATGTGTCTATGTGACTGTGTCATTTCATTCCTTTTGTGTTTGTGTGTCACATTGACCATTAAACCTTTTTTATGACTGGGCAGTAATGGATGATTTTTTTTTTTTTACATCACAATCTTTTTTGTCTAACAGCCCTTTGAAAAAGAGCAAAACTCAATATGTGTTCCTTAGGTAAATTTTTTTCGTTCTATTCTATCGGTTTAAATTCCGTTAAAGATGTAATTAAACACCCAGATACCAACTCCCTGAACTAAAAATGCAAGCATTTTCAAACATTACTATCAAACAAATGATTATATATTCAAATACAGCCAGATACATACACACACACACACACACACACACACACAATTCAGCTAGATGATTAATTAGTTGCCAGTAGCTTGTGATTTAAAAAAAAGCAAGTGGGGGATCTCATGTGAACACAGTTATGGGTATAACCTCAATAAATGCTAACTCATCATTCATTGTGAGTGTGTGTGTGAGTTTGTGTATACCCCTTGTGACTCTGGCACCTGGGTGGGGTGAGAGATGCCTACTTCAAAGCCAGAAAGGATTAATGTTGATGGGGATTAACTTCATGATGGAGAAACCCACAGAGAGAGAGAGAATATGAGAAGGGAGTGAGAATTGCTCTTTTTCAAAGGGCTGTTAGGCAAAAAAGATTGTAATGTAAAAAAAATAATCCATGACTGCCCAGTCATAAAAAAGGTTTAATGGTCAATGCGACACACAAACACAAAAAGAATGAAATGACACAGTCACATAGACACATAAAGATATATAATTGCACTCAGAACTTTATGGCTGTGCATCCTGTAAGGGAAAGAGTGTATTTTAAGGTCAGGCAATATTTCTTCCTACACATGTGGATCATTTAAGTGTGGTTTTCCGATTTTCCGACTTCACTGAATCATCGAAAAGCTTCTGATGACTTAATGTGCCTTTAATCTTCTACTTCTTTTTCTCTTTGACTAGTAGTCTAGTCGTTGGAGATTTTCACTCATCTCAGCCATATGTATTTGTAAGTGACACTCTTAACTGTTCTCCACACTATGATTAGCTAGCTAACGTGGCACTGAGTGTGCACTTTACGTTCAGAAAATGTACCTCTGCTTTTATAGAATCAAATCTGAATGTAAATAAGTGACAAAAAAACAATTCAGTGTTCCACTAATTAAATGAACTTTGTGTGAATAGGCTAATCTTATGTAGACAGCATAAAATACAATGAGGAAAACAAACACTTCTATGAACTAGCTGCTTAGACACTGATGTTAATTTGATATAAAATCCTAATTGTGGAAGAAATACAAAAGACAAAAAGCCCAGATTAAACAGCTAGCATGATGCTAGATGGTAGCTAGTTTTTTGACACCACCTGTTCCATTTAAAAAATGTTTAATAGTTGTGAGAGAAACACTAATAAGATAGGAGGATATCTCTCTTATTTAATTTTTTACTATTCTTTTTTGCTACATCTACCTAGCAAATATAATAACAATGACAATGAGTCTCAAGAGTCATTTGAGTCTTATGGAAGCTTTTAGTTCCCAACTAGCTAGCTACTTATGAGGAAAGCTTCCAAGCTTCAACCCCAAACCATGTAAAGCATATCTTCATTGAACTGGCTTTGTGCACAGGGGCATTGTCTTGCTGGAACAGGTTTGGGTTTCTAGCACTAGTGAATGCAATAGTAAATGCTACCCCATCCGAAGACATCCTATACAATTGTGTGCCTTCAAGTTTGTGTGCCTTCTCTATTTGGGGGGGAAACATGGCTGGGGAAAGTCAAGTAATACAAAACCTTGGTCCATAAAGTATAGTTTTTGATTTAATGGCTTTAATTAAACATTTTCTTTTTAAACATAACACTGAAGAGTACAAGCAAGAAAATGGGCAACATCTATGACATAGTTAATAAAATTTGGACCTTAAAGTTTTTTGGACCTATGAGCTAATTTCTCAGTTCGCATTATTTGAATTCATGAACCGTGTGTGTGTGTGCGTGTGTGTGTGTGTGTGCGTGTGTGTGTGTGTGTGTGTGTGTGTGTGATGGCTCTTTCTTTAAAACTTTGTTTATAACAAGCATGGTGTTGACAAAAAGTTATCTATGTTTATCTAAATAGCATCATATTTCACCTACACGTAATCAGCATGTTTAGTCACTGCTAGCTTCACAATTGAGCTACTCGACAAATGTGGCTGAACATAGCACCTTCAGCAAGACTATAGTATATGATTAATGAATAAACCAACAAACGAATGAATGACATCTGCATTATGCTTGTTTAAATCACCCCAGTCCATTGGCAACATTTTTTAAGAAGCTATAAAGACATTAAACATGAACACAATCCACGTGAGATTTTTTTCCTACTGTCCCTCAATGAAAGGAGAAGGTATCCTAATCATTGTGTATCTATTGTGGGTGTATGTGTGTGTGTTCAGTGGATTCATTACATCATGTTAGTTTGTTTAGAGCAGTGGGATGCTGTCACCTAGGGCTACAACTTATTACTATAGGAATGTGTGTGTGTGTGTGTGTGTGTGTGTGTGTGTGTGTGTGTGTGTGTGTGTGTGTGTGTCTTTGTGCATGTATGTGTAAGTCTCTACATGCCCACAATAACAGGTACAATCATAAATAATCTACCATTTGCACCACTGCTTCCTTTCTTGCCTCTAGCACTGTTTTGCTATTATTTCGTTTTTAGGATGTACTAGTACCAGTCCAAACTATGGCAGCACAACTGTATATTAACAAATGTTCATTATCTATATAAAATCATGCTTATCTTTACTAAAGCAAGCTTGAACACCCTTTTTGTATTGTCCATGCTTCATTCCTTCAGAGAGATTTGGGGCTTTGCGTTGCGCCTGGCAACTTTGGCACTGTGCCGATGTACAGACATTGGTCAGGCTTTCCAGTTTCTTTTTTTTTTTGGTTTTGTGTGTGTGTGTGTGTGTGTGTGTGTGTCTGTGTGTGTGTGTGTCTGTGTGTCTGTGTGTCTGTGGTTTGGCTGACAACAGTAGAACTTGGCTCATCACATTCAGATAGTTGTAGTGACACCCATTGTGCATGTACACACAGAGCGGTTTATAGACAGCTGAAATATCTTGTAGAGGTTTAGCATATTTTATTGCCCTGTTCACCACACTTCTTTCTCCCTCTCCCTCCTTCCATCACTCGTACTCTCACCGCTCTCCAGCTAAGCCTATTACTTCTGCCTATCAGTGTTATATAGTGTGTTTGTGCATATGTGTGTATGTACAGTATGTGTGTGTGCACTTGTGGAGGAATCTGTGTGCTTTTAAAAGTGGACTGAAGTGCCTGTGGCCGGGTGCAGAGATTACCACCTTTTAACACATATATATACACACACACACACCCCCACACACACACCCCCACACACACACACACACACACACGGACGCTTGTTTCTATCCTCCCCCAGTTAGTGCTGTGTTCTTTCAGACTATTCACCTCTCTCTCTCGTTCTCTCTCTCGCTCTCTCTCTCTTTCTCTCTCTCTCTCTCTCTCTCTCTCTCTCTCTCTCTCTCTCTCTCTCTCTCTCTCTCTCTCTCTCTCTCTCTTTGGACAGAAGTACATGTGGTCCATCTCCAAGCTGTTACCTTAAAAGATGAAGGCACACAATCATATAGGATGTATTTGGATACAGTAGCATTTTCTATTCATATAAACAAGGAGACCCAAACCTGTTCCAGCAACACAATACCCCTGAACATATGGCTTATGTGGGTTGGAGTGAAAGATTTCCTGCTTTGGAACTCTTACTTTAACCCTATTAAACATCTATGGGATGAACTGGAACGCTGACTGCACACCAGGCATCACTGCCCTACATTAGTACCTGACTTTTACTTATACCCTTGTGGCTGAATGAGCAGAAATCTACACAAATACACTTCAAAATCTAGTGGAAGTGGAAGTTCTCAAAAGAAGTGAAGGTTATTATAACAGCAAATAGGGACTAAATGCTAAATGTGCTGTTCAAGCAGCACATACGAATTTTATGGTCAGATATAGCATAAAATTATACATAAGATTCCTTCCATAAATTATATATAAACATTTCTTTATAATAATTATATATATTTATACCTTTTTATACATTTTTTATTTTTTTTTACAAAAATGTTTTCTTTATTTACTAAACAATTTAGTAAATTGTTACTTTAGCAACAATATCTTAGAAGGGGGAAGTGAAAGTGTGTGTTAAGGATTTGACATTGGTCCTGTAGCAGTCACTGAAGGTTGAGTTGAAAAACCACAATTTATGGACAGTGTGAGAGAGAGAGAGAGAGAGAGAGAGAGAGAGAGAGAGAGAGAGAGAGAGAGAGAGAGAGAAAAAGAGTAAGCTTGAAATAAAATGTTTTTTTTATTTTTATTAGCAGGCCTTCCATCCCTCTCTCTTTTCCTGGGACTATCCCATGAATGTGTGCCCCTGCCTCTCTGGGAGCAAAAGCCTCTGCTCTCCTGCTGCTTCTCGCTCTTTTCGTCTTTTCTCCCTCCCTGTGTGATAGCAGACCTTGCCTCTCTGCTTTCTTCCCTCTCCATTCTTTCTTTTCTGGGATGGGAGGCTCAGCCTGCTGGGAGGAGGCCAGACAAACTGCTAAGGAACAATCGCCTTTTTTCTGCTTCTCTCATTCTCCTTCAATCTCTTGCTCTTTCTCTCCCTTGGCCTCTTGCTCTTTAGGCTTTCACAACCCTTGCTTTAACATGTCGCTATGATTAACCCAAAGAGGCTTATGACACAGTAATTACTGATCTCACTCACTCACTCATTCACTTACTCTCTCTTTCTTTCCCTTACTCCCTCACTCTATCTATCGATCTATCTATCTATCTATCTATCTATCTATCTATCTATCTATCTATCTATCTATCTATCTATCTCAAAAGTCAGGTAGGAAGGATTTTATAGAAATCGTTTCAATATTATAACAGAGGTTTTACATTTGTTGATGATTCCAGAAACATTTTTTATCTTTTAAATTAACTTTATTATTATTCATTTAACTCCCTTAAACTTCATTCTAATGCTAGCTGTTGGAGGCCAGCTATGGTGTAACTCCAAAGATCTCTGTAAAGGTGAAACACATGATGAATTCTTGAATGGGTGAATTCTTGAATATAATTAGTCGGAAGGTTGATTTGTTTTGTTTTCTTTCTGTATTTATAGGACACTCTGCAAAAACCAAGGGACAACTACATTAAACCAATCAAAATCTAAATATCTAATTTATCTAATATTCTAATCTTAATCATTTAGATATTAGGTTTTTTGGGAGACCTATTTTGGACGTGCTCTTTTATTAATTTTCTCTTACTTTCATAGATATGGAGGGGTTGAGTCTTATGTCCTATGGGTGTGTGTGTATGTGTGTGTGTATGTGTGTTTCTACCCTTGGTTGTAATGAAGACATATTGTAAGGCAGTGGTACAGAGTTTAAGGAGGTGTGAAGGACGAAAGGATGCACTCTTTTTTCTCCTTATTTCTCCCAGGACTGGGTTGGTTCTGCCCTACCCAACCACACCTGCCTTTGTCTCTGTCTGTGTGTGTGTGTGTGTGTGTGTGTGTGTGTGTGTGTGTGTGTGTGTGTGTGTGTGTGTGATACATTATTTATTAAATAGTGTGTGCAGCTAATAATTGTGAAACCACACTCGACTCAGAGGGATAATCAGATAGAGGAGTGGTGGTATTGTGTGTGTGTGTGTGTGTGTGTGTGTGTGTGTGTGTGTGTGTGTGTGTGTGTGTGTGTGTGTGTGTGGTGTACTGCATTAGGAATTGCTGAATATGCAGCATATATATATGCAGCGTAGTCTCTTGATGTATGTGTCTGTGTAACACTGTGTGTGTGTGTGTGTTTGTGTGTGTGTATGTGTGTGTGTGTGTGTGTGTGTGTGTGCGTGTGTGTGTGCGCGCGCACATTATCGCATTAGGGAGCACACTATCTATATTCCGTTAAATCAGTAGGTCGTCTCTCACCTCTTTGGTCCTGCAGATTAAACCTCTTTAATATTCAGTACTGCAGCAGGGAGAGAGAGAGAGAGAGAAAGAGAGAGTGAGAGAGAGAGAGAGAGAGAGAGTGAAAGAAAGAGAGAAAAAGAGACCATGTTTCAGAGTCAAAATGCTCTTGGCCTTGGTGGTTGGTGTAATGGATGAAAAGGCTGCAATTTATTCCTCCTCTTCTACCCTAGCAAGCATGGGTGCACACACACACACACACACACACACACACACACACACACACACACACACACACACACACACACACACACAGACAAACACACAAACGCATACACACATTCAAACAAACACACAAAAACGAAAACACACACATACACACTTGCCTGCACACACATACACACACACACACACACACACACACACACACACACACACACACACACACACTGATAGTTTCAATGGTGTTCGATCTATTAGGGAAAAAGTAAAATGAAAAAGAGATGGACATCTGCTTTTCCTTTAATAAGCCCAAAGGGAGAAGGCAAGACTAAGAGATAGAGGGAAGTAGGAAAAGACACTAAGGGGAGGGGGTGAAGGGATAGAAAGAGTAAGACAGGAGGAGACAGAGGAGTGGACAGAAATTGATGCAAGTAACGAAACGGACAGATGGGAAACGAGAATCCAGAATGAACAAAGGGAAAGGGATCAATGAGTAATGAACAGGATTGAGTGACAGAAGCTGTGGAATGGAAAGAGTGGAGAGGAATGGAGAGATAAAGAAAAAATTTGGGAGGAGGAGAGGTTAAGGTAATGGAATAGCAATAGGAATGGAGGGATATAAATAGAGAGAAGAGAATACAAAGGGATAGAATGATATGTTTGAAAGAAACAAACAGATTAGAAATAGAGACTCAAAGATGGAAGAAATATGGATGGAGAGAGAACAGATGGATGAAGGAAATAACAGATAGAGGGGGAAAAATTAAGAAATAGAAAGAGAAATAGAGGGTTTGCCACAGAAACAGAAAATGGAGAAACAGAGGGAGTGTGTGTGTGTGTGTGTGTGTGTGTGTGTGTGTGTGTGTGTGTGTGGTGTGTGTGTGTGTGTGTGTGTGTGTGTGTGTGTGCGTGTGTGTACAGTACGTGTGTGTACTGGAAAGCTATTATCAAATTGCTCCACATAGTTAAATATAATGCAACGAGGCAACAGCAGTAGCCCATTTGTGCATTCCTAAAATTGTGTGTGTGTGTGTATGTATGTGTGTGCGTGTGCATGTGTAAGACAGCATTTGTGCATGCCTAAAATTCTCTGCCCTAATATTAGTTGGAGCCAATGGTAAAGAATGTTATGAATGAGGAGAAAGTGTATCATTGTAATAAAGATACACAATAAAGACTGTGTTGAATGTATAAGAAGATGGAACATTTGGACATTATTGTCTCTATTTTTCTTTTTTTTCCACCAATAATTATCACTCTTAGATTATGTGTAGTGTGCACACTGAGAAATCTGAGAATTCAATGAAACCAAAAAAATCTAACTGAATCAAGCAAAACATATTTACACCACAGTTATTCATATGAATCAATTCTATATATGTACTGTGATTATTAATAATCAGAAAAACTCTGCCTCTGGCACTACAATTGATGCTTTAGTATGATTTGTGGGTGTGGTGTTTGAGGTAAAACTAAACACACTCGTTTGTATACTTAAATTTGAAGTTTTAAAACAGCTCAGACAATATTGTTATCTACACCTCAAAACTTTCCTTCTTTGTTTATTTCAGTTCTACATATACCTTGTGCAATCTGGAAGGTTCAAAAACCCCATCACAGAAAAATTACCAACTCAACGGACCAGCGTGCTCTTCACCACCTTTGACTCCACCTTTAATCACTTTTGAACACATCTGAAGATGATGACAACTACGGGAGTAATGTTATTGACTGTGTTGTTCTGCCTGATCACCGTCAGATCATCGTCCGGTGGATCATCGGCATCTTCTACCTCTTCCTCTTCTTCACCGAGGATGAAGCTTAGTTACAAAGGTGTGTGTGAGAGTGAGAGGCAGCAGTGTTAACTTGATTTAGTTGGCGTATATGCGTAAATCCTTTTTGAGAGTGATTTTAAAATCATTATGTATTTATGTGCAATTGTGTGCATCTGTGTGTGTTTGTTGCAGAGCTCCAGCAGTTTAATGGAGTGAAGCGGTTTGAGTTTGACCGCTCGTGCTGTTTCGGATCACTTCTACTCGATGAAGAAAGAGGACGACTCTTTGTAGGAGCACGAAACTACCTGTTGTCGCTCAGCCTAGACAACATTGCCAAGCAAGAACAAAAGGTAAACACTCTCCCACTCCTGCTGAGCCATTGTGCTAATGACAATTAACTGAGGAGTTGAATGACATGTATAAGCATCAATCTGTGCAAGTGGGTTAATGCATTCTGAAGAAAAAAAGGGAGGGGAGATGGGGGGTTACTTTACAACGCAAAATTATGAATGTAAGAGAGAATAGGGTAAAAGAAATTTAAAAATAAACAAAAGTACCATTAACAGAAAAGGAATTGTAAAGGAAGTGCTTTTGGTTGGATTCAAACATTTGCAAGTCCTGAATATTCACAACAACATTCACACGCACTGCACCATGCTGTCTGAGATCTTCCAGCACTGCTCGACTGGTACCACCTTCTCTCAGAATGAGAGATAAGTATACTTCAAGGCTTTTCTCTGTTCTGGCACTGAGATGGTAGAATGAGCTTCCCCTAGATGTCTGAACAGCAGAGTCCCTGGCTAACTTTAAGCGACGGTTGAAGACCTACCTTTTCCTGAAACACTTCAATTTGCACTTTCCAAGTTTGCTTTGTAAAAATCACGAGTTATAGTCTGATTTATATTAAGTTTGTAATCTAGTGTACCAGTGAAGATTAATTCATTGCTAGTGACTCAAAGCTCTTTTGTACATCGCTCTGGACAAGGGCGTCTGCAAAATGCTGCAAATGTAAATGTGAATGTAAATGAATACATTACCTAGTTAATAATCTCAACAAACACACAAAGGTTTGCACAATCCATTAATTCGTTAACTAGCCCATCAGAAAAGGGAAAGCTATAGTGTCCTTGCCAGACCTTGTTTTGGTTGGCTGGGAATCTAATTAACTGAAATTCATTAACATAATTTATTCCAAATATGCAGTTAATTACATTTCAAGGAGGATTTTTTACTCGACTAATAAAAATGACTTAAACTTTAAGGATAGACCTCTAGAGATTACAAACTTAGGAATTCTTGCCAAATATATAAAATATTTTCTGCACATTGCACAAGAAATGCCTCCAGTAAAAATCATTTGGCAGTGAAAATCATTAGTTTGCATTTTTGAAAGGACTGGACATGATTATTGATATCTCAGCACTTATGATAATCTGTTTTGGATTTCCTTTTGTGGTTTCTTTTGGTAATGCTGTTAATTTTGTTTAATGTATCACAACTTACTACATTTCAAAGAAACGCTTTGCCAGAGCCTGAAGTTGCACACACTTTAGCTGAGCTAACTTGAATGCTGGTGAATCTGTCTGCTCCACTGAAATTGTCTAATCAAGTACAGACATTTCAGGAAAATTTCTCTTGCTACAATTTCATCAGACAGCAAATGAAGGTAAAGCAAGTCTAAATCCAAATTCCATCTTTGCAATTAAATATTAAGTTGTGAGGATAGCAAAACTATTCTTACAATGTTCACTCATGTACAGTTCAATGTAATAAAACTCTTTTTTTTTAGGTCACACCCTTGAGGAACAAACAAACAAACAAACAAATAAATAAATACATTCAAATGGATTCTTCCAAGATCATAACAGTTTTATGTTAATACACATGAATGATGCACTCTGATGGGATTTAATTTACAGTGGTCACAATAAATATGTAATCTTCCACAGATTTGTATTTATTTATTCATTTATATTTGTGTTTATTTGTCACTTAGTTTGTTTGTTTGTTTGTTGAAGTGTTGTCTGTATCATTCTCAGGAAGTTAAATAACGCATTTTTCAACAAGTCAGAAATGTCACATCCACTAAAAACGCTGTTCAAAAAGCAATTTGCACTACAGTATATGTTAAAAAAGTGTCCATGCAGCTATTGGATCTTGTGGCATGGATATCAAAGTGAAAATGCAGCAGAATGACTGTTCTGAGTGCTGTCCTTTCAGATCAGCTTAGACTCGCATAATGCACATAATGGGAGACGTACAGTGAAATGTCTGAGATGTATAGATGACTAAATGATGTGACAGCATAAACACACTACGCTAAGTATAAAAGCAAGTCATTTGTTATCTCCCATTGATCAGTGTGTTTGTTTCCTGAGGCCCTGCAGGCTTTTGGCAAAAGGCCAAAAAGAGAGATTGAGATAAAAAGGATCTTAAGGAAAACTCCGACTGGTTTCTTATCCATAATTATCCCAAAATATGTCAAACTTATAGACAGGCTGTGAAGGTGTGTGTGCTTTTCTGAAGGCTGTGTGCATTTAGTTTGGTGTGAGCAGAATGAGAGATATG
This sequence comes from Silurus asotus, assembly GCA_024362625.1. Taxonomy (NCBI): domain Eukaryota; kingdom Metazoa; phylum Chordata; class Actinopteri; order Siluriformes; family Siluridae; genus Silurus; species Silurus asotus. The sequence continues at coordinate 1,113,129 of MU574226.1, read as the reverse complement.
AAAGTTCTAGTTTAAAAGTGTAAGGGTGATATGAGTTGGTTGAAACGGGTGTTTAAGGAAATCTCTGCAGGGCCTCCAGATGATACCTGATGACTTAAAGGTGATAAAGGCCAGCATGCTGAGCATGTGAGGGATTTTCATCACTTCTAGAGTGGAAAAAGAAAGCTGAGAGATGAGGTTAATGCAAAGGGCAAGAGTATCACTGTCAAAGAAGAACACACACAAGGGTGTTTTCTACAAGTTTTTCTTTCAGACCTTGTAAGGACCTTGCGTTGACAGCAGTATTAATGGAGTTAATTAATGCAATATATAAATATAACCCTAACATTAATTTCAGGGACTGAAAGGAAAGTTTTTTGCTTTTATATATATATATATATATATATATATATA